>PVIU01022165.1:0-29956 GCA_004026605.1 Ondatra zibethicus | reverse complement strand
CTCCTCCCTCCCCCTTCTTCCTTGAAAGAGGGCATGGTGCAGCAGGAACTATGTTCTTGCTTCAAGATCCCGTTCGGGCTGCTAGACTCTGTTCCTGTTTGCACTCAGAGGACTATTGTTTAGGACATTGATCTGTAAGTTTTCCCCTTAAATTAATAACCCTCTATCATCCTAATTCTATACTGGTGTGGGATTGTTTTACGGCATCAGACATCTCTCAGTGAAACATCACTTTGGCAAGTTTAAAATACCAAAGAGTGTTTTTCATTAAAATACACTCACAAAACATACACATGCACATACAAATGCCTATCTGACACAAAAACAATGTATTTTGTCAATGAAAGATAGTAAATATTAGTTTTAAAACTTACACATTGATTGGACTCTTGTTTGCCAAAGCAGACATAAATTTGTGATGTTAGATAATTCCAGCAATAGTATTGGAGCTTTAGGAATTCAATGAGTTAAGTAAAGATATAATTAAGCACCCTTTACAATTATTGTTTTCTTCTCACAATTTCGCTTTGGTTAAACTCTGTTTGTTCTATTTTTGTATTTAAATTGCACAGAATATGATGTTCTGTCAAATGCTTTTAAAATAATATAGGATTTCTTCAATTTCATATCTTTCATTCAATAATATTCTTGTTCTGCCAGAACAATGAAATGCCAGATTTTTGTTGCTTTCCCAGCAGTATGAAGGATTAAATACATGTAATACTTGAATAGAAAGTGAACTGTAAATAAGTTTTTGTAAACATATCCAACATCCTTATTTCCTGTAACACACTGTGTTTTAGGAACATAGGGTTTGCTTGAAAAGATTTGTGTGTTTCTCTAGACCTACAACACCTTATCCAAAGCCTGTTTTTAACTGTGAACAGGTGGGTGTACACACAATCCCCAGAAGAGGGGACTCTGCCATAGTCAACCACAATAACAATAGGCACTTATACTGCTTTCAAGGTTCCTTGGTACACTTCACATCTTCATATAGTGACTCAGCAAACTGGAGAGTGGCTAGATGGGAAATGGTGCAATCAAAGTGATGCAAATCTGGTAATTGAAAAAGGGAAAGGGAAAGCTTGCACCAAGAAGTGCCGAGAAAGCCAGAGACTCTTGCTGAGGTTAAATATTTGAGGGCAAAAATAACTAAGTTTGAGGTCAAGGATGGTGATGAGGTATTTTGCAGAGCCTCCTTCCCCTTATCATCATCACTTTTGTTTCATGATTTTATCTTTATTTTTATTTCATTTCTACTTTCTGTTTCTTCCCATCTTGTCCTCTGTTAGAATTGCACTTTATATAGTTTCTCTTTACTTTATGAGTCAGTTTCAACTTTGATCTTTAGAAGTAGACCCTATTTAACATTGTTTGGTGATGGAAAATCAAACTAAGCTTATCACTGACCCTTCCCTGAAATTCCAAATGACCCCCAAGACATCTAAGATGTATGACTCAATACATTGTGAAAATATTGAAGAAGTGTTTACTGAGTCTTCTAGAAATGCTTGAGTTCTCAGTGTCCTGAACCTTGCCCCTGAGCAGATCAATTGTCAGATGGAAACCAAGTGTTACAAATTTCTGACATGCTGCCCTTACTGGAAAAGAGATGTCAGTCGATATTCTAGTATAAGAGCCTAGATCTCCTAAATCATAATTCCTTTGCTCTGTCCCTGTTTCAAATAATTTTTCCTTGATGATGTCCTAAGATGCATCTTTTCCCATCTGGACCTTAATTTTCTAATTTAAATTAAGAAACTTGTCAGGGGAAGGAAGCAAGTTTCAATTCCTTTGGCAATTATCTCTAATTTAAAGTGGTTTATGGGTCACTGAGTTCAGAAAGATTCTAAGAATAAACCTCAAGCTGTCAAGAATATCACTGGACTTGGTCATCACTGTATCATGTCATGGTCATTAAGAAGACTGGTTTTGGAGTCAAAAATTTCTGAATCCAGTGACCAACTTTACAAAGATTAGTTTATTACATAGTGTACTGAAGCTTCATTTTCTTTTCCCAAAGAATGCATACTGTATAGTTACTTGTCTTATTGCTGTGACCAAATACCCTCAAAGGCAACTTAAAAGAGGAAAGGTTTATTGTCATTTACAATTTGAGGATACAGTCTACCATGATGGTATGGTGGTATGGTGGCAGGAGCAGAGTGTTTATTACTTCCTCAACCAAGAAGCAGAGAAAGAGAAATGCTGGTGATTGACTCATCTTCTTTTTACTGAATCCAGGGCCCCCACCTAGATAATAATGCTACCTTCAGTCAGGATGGGTCTTCCCACCTCAGTTATCCTGATCTAGATAGTCCTCTACAGACAGGCTCAAAAGTTTGTTTCCTTGGTGACTATAAATGGCATCAAATTGACAATCAATAACCATCACATCTATCTTTTGTGGATTTTGTAAATAATACAGCAGTTAATTCCTACAATGTTTAAAAAACATTGCAATTTTCTTGTAATCCCCCAGCACTTATACCAACCTTTCTTCTTATACTCACATACAAATTAAACAGAAAAATACCTTCTACAGGCAGAATACCTGGGAATTGTTCCTTTTACAGAAAATAGATTTTTTTAACATAATATATTCTGATTATGTTTTCCCCTCCCTTCATTCCTCCCAGTTCTTCCCCACCTTCCCTTCTGTCAGGATCTACAGACCCTTTTTTGTCTGTCATTAGAAAGCAAAGATTTCTAAAGGAAAATAATATAACATAAGATAAAATAAGATTTAAAAATTTCACATCACTGAAATAGGACAAAACAAACAACAGAAGGAAAAAAGTCCAAGAAAAGGAAGACAAAACAGATATAGACACAGGAACTCACTTGATTGCATACTAAGGAATCCCATTAAAACCTTAAATTGGAAGTCATAATATATGCACAAAGAGCCTATAGAGTTAATGAGATAAAATATAAAATGTATATATATAATATATAAATAAATATAAAATAAAAAATAGAAAGAAGATTGAAATTTATAACAAAAGTCATGGCATGACATTATGAGACAAGAAACCACCAAAGATGCCACTGAGTTCATTTTCTGTTAGCTATCTATTGCTGAGCATGCAGCCTACCTTTAAGATTAGTTTCTATCCTCAGTAAGACTCTTTCTGAGAAAACCAACTTTTCATTTGCAAGTGATTATTAATTGGAGATTGCTTCTGCATTAGTGAAAGAAGCTTGTGTCTACTTCTTCTTTCAGCTCTCAGATGCCATCTGGTGCAGATCCTTGTAGATCCTGTGCATGCTGCCTCAGTCTCTGTGTGATCATATGTGTTGATCCTGTTGTATTTAGAAGACATTGTATCCTTTATGTCCTCCATCCCCTCTGGTTCTTACACTTTGTCTGCCTCCTTTTCCACAAAATTTTAAATAGGGTACTTTCTAAGATGTATTCATACATTGACTTGTACTATTGTAAACACCAAACAAGCACAGAGTGTATGATTCAGTAAAATTTGTGGATATTACATTAAATACTGATGAGCCGTTGACAGCTTCCTCATTCATTATTTCTATTTCTTTTAATTAGCCATTTTTCACCATATAGTTAACCATATTGTTGAACTAGTATATTTCACTGTGAGTTAATTAATATCAGGTTGTTTGCAACAAAATGATTATATCATGCTCATGCATATCTATTGATTTAGTATATTGTTGATTTAGTCAAATTATCATTGAGGTAGAATATAAGGAAGAGAGTGGAGTGCAGGAAATCCTAATGTAGAGGCTGTAAAGTTAGCATATAAGAAAAATAAATGGTTGTCAAGAGCCAAAGAAATAGTTCAAAGGCATCCCAAAGTAGCTGAAAGTGACAAACAGGTGACTTTTAATAATAAAAGACCCACTACTTGGGTAGAGAAAAAAACAGAATAGGAAAAAACAAACAGGGGCAAAAAGAGCCAAATAAAAAGCACAAGAAAAACATACAAAACCAGAAACACACAAAAGATACACACATGTACACACACAGAAATCTCATAAAAACAAACAAAATCAGAAGCCATAATAGATAAGAAAAAAATGTATAAGGTTAAAAATGTGACCAGACAATGCATTATGAGACAAAATAAAATAGGTCCAAAATAACATTGAGTTCATTTTGTGTTAGGCAAGAAAATTTAACATCTGTATCAAAGTAGGTGTGCAGAAATCTCACAGATGTTAGCAATTGCATTGTGAATAAATTTTCTTTACAACAAAAAAAATTTCACTCATGTAGCTGTAACAAAATGTAGTCTGTGTGTATCCAACTAGCACTTTTGAAATGTACTCTAGAAAGTAGTCTCAGTTCCATAGGCCTTATTCCAGATATCAATTTGTACAGATCTTAAAATTCCCATATCACCATGTGTACTGAATGAAGACATCGGACACATGGTGCTTTTATCAAAAAAAAAAAAAGTAAAATTGGTTATGTCACTTTCAGTGTTTATAGTACATAAATAGTCTCAGAATAGGCAAGGGAGATTTGTGTATTCAGACTATTAAATACATTAGAACTTTTCTACGCAACTCAGTTTTGATCTGTTTGTTATAATGTGCTTTAGTAATTCTCAAGCATCACTGAATCCAACCCAGCTAGATTATTTAATTCCTTATGAATAACTGAGTGTAAATTCCTGTGTCCCATAACAAAAGGGTATGTGGAAGACCTCGGTGTTGGTGGAGGCTACTCATTTGTTTCCAGCTGCTCAGACTCAACCAGCCAGTGGCTTAGTAGAATAGGGCAAGGAAGGAATTCCAAGCAGAAAGAGGAAGAGAGAGTAGGAGGAGTAGGAAAAAGCCATGTTCCAGGGCCCCTGCAGGAGACAAAGGCAGTGGAACCTTGCCACAGCCATGTAGCAATACACAGATTAATAGAAATGGGTTAATTTAAGATATAAATGTTAGCCAGAAACATGCTTAAGCTATTGGCCAAACAGTATTGCAAATAATATAGTTTCTATGTGATTATTTTGAGTCAGGGCAGCTGGAAAACAAGTCTGGGCAGTTGGGAAAAGCAGAAGCCACCCCCAACAACTGGGAAGTTTGGTTTTCCACATGTTTTCAGTATACTGATTGATAGTCATCTCTAACAAACATTTTATTTCAGGAATTTATGTTCCTTTTACTTTAAAACACCTGTTCTGTGATTTGAGTAATGATCATGAAAATGAGCCAAAATTCATCACTAACATCAACAAAAAGCCAAGAAAGGCTTTCAACAGAGAATGCAAAATATTATACTATACATACACATTAAAGACAAGTAGTAAAATAGAAGTTATTTCAATAATTTAAGTTTCTCTCCATGTAAAATATTTTCTCTGATGACCAGTGTATTCAATTGAGAGAAAAAAAACTCTGATGATCATTTTCCAGGTATTATTACAAATTTTATTCTCAAATATACACAGTTATTCTTTTAAAAATAAAATCTGAGGCCTTTGTTTTGGTTATGACTCAGCTCTGAAATAAATACATTGAGACTTGTTCTTACTTAAGAATGTCCAGCCTTAGCTTGGCTTATTTCTAGGCAGCTTTTTTTAAATTATCCCATCTAACTTTTGCTTCTGTGATTTTACCTTTCTATATACCTTTCTCTCTCTCTTTCTCTCTCTCTCTTTCTTATTCCATTGCTGGTTGTGTCTCTGGATGACTAGTCCCAGATGTTCGCCTCTCTTCCTTTTCTTGCTTGACTCTTTTCTCTTCTTCTATTTATTCTTTCTGCATGCCAGCCCTGCTTGACTTTCTTTCTTTCTTTCTTTCTTTCTTTCTTTCTTTCTTTCTTTCTTTTCCTTCCTTCCTTCTTTCCTTCCTTCCTTCTTTTCTTTCTTATCTTCTTTCTTTCTTTTTTTCTTTCTTTCTCTTTCTTATTCCATGGCTGGTTGTGTGTCTGGGTGTCTAGTCCCTGATATTCACCTCTCCTCCATTTCCTGCTTGCCTCATTTCTCTTCTTCTCCTATTCTCTCTGCATGCCAGCCCTAACTGTCTTCTCCCCTGCCTAGCTATTGGACATTCAGCTCTTTATTAGAACAATTAGGAGTTTTGGAAAGGCAAAGTGACATAGCTTTACAGAGTTGAACAAATGCAACATGAAAGAATACAACAAATCTTTGCATCATTAAACAAATATTCCACAGCATAAATGAATGTAACATATTTTAAATTAACATTCTGCAATACCACTGACATTATAAACATGGGAGAAAGTATCTTTAAAGATTTAATATAAAAGTTAGGTGGAAGTAGCTGCTGTTCAAGACACTACAGTGGCAGATATAGTATAGAAAAGCAGTTGTTATTGACCTTAAATAGAATGAGAGCATTGTATCTGAAAATAAATTCCTTTTAAAATTTCATTGAAAAGCCAGGTGGTGGCGATGAATGCCTTTAATCCCAGCACTCAGGAGCTGTGGTCAGAGGATCTCTGTAAGTTAGAGGCCAGCCTGGTCTACAAGAGCTAGTTTCAGATTCCCAAGCTACAGAGAAACCCTGTCTCAAAAAACCACAAAAATGATAAATAATTCCACTTTGAAATTGATTAGAGATAAATATAGGACTAAGTCTCTATTTAGATTCAGGTTACAAAAGAAATTGTCATGTCATTCAATCTGAAGTGACTATTCCTCCTAAGCAAAGGTTAATTTTTGAAAAGAAATGGTACAACTTAAAAATAGGTGAAGAACTACCAAATGTGTACTTCTCATCTCAGACTGCAAAAGCATGAAAAATGAATGAAATAAAAATAAGCATGTATTGTTTTGAGAAAAGACCCAACAGAAAATTATGAGAGGTAGATTTAGAATTCATCTCATCAAGATATAAATATTCATGATGTATTTTGAGTAGCTGAAAATCATAGAATGGAGATCTATTTAGAACAAAAAGCCCTTTTAGAAGCAGAAACATTAGAACCATGATGCATGTCTTTCATTCAGCACCAGCAGGAACAACGTTTCCTCTGATTGCATCCTCTTGTTGATAGATTACCTTTATACTGAGTGGAAAGGGAAAGAGAAAAAAACAAGACAATTCAGCCAGAAGGCACTGGCCAAATTTAAAAACAATATGGCTTCTTTTTAAACATTTCTATATTTCATGAACTGTTATATTGGAAATCTCTGTAACAAGATGATTGGATTAGTTTTCTTTCTTAGATTATTTTTCCAGTCAGTGATATCATATTAATGAACTATGTTTAGTGAGATAAGATTCATCAATGGCCCTTTAAGTGTGGCTTACCCCCAGAGCATCTTATTCTATATAGTATTTACCTGTGTGCTGTAATCTGTTACTATTAGATTGCTCCTACAGCTTTTATATGGTACTATCTTTCATACTAAATGATGATTTGAAACAATCTTTTCTTTAGTGAAAACCATAAGGATATAACACTCCTCTCCAGTAATAATAACTGTCACCCAAAACACTGTAACGTCTTGGTGAGGATGAGAAGCAAAGGAATCACCTATACCCTACTGTTTTGATGGTAAATGAGTAACCATCAGGAAAATGATATATAGGTTCTTTCAAAACCAAAACAGAAGATTATCACAATCTACAACACCACTGCTGGGTATTTATCGAAAGGAAATGGAGTTAGTATATCAGAATTATTTTCACTTCCATGTCTATTGTAGTAATATTAACAATAACTAAGGAAAAAACTATCTGTGTTCATCCGTTGATGAATAAAGAAAATTTAATACAAAGACACAATGGAACAATATTTATCCAATAAAAGACTAAGTTCTTCAATTTGCAGCAATTTTAGTGGACACAAATATCAATGTATTAGATACAACGTTGGGTGTAGTGGGTATTTGAGATTCAATCCAGGGTGATCTAGAGTTCAAGGTTATCATTGTGTACTCAGATAGTCCCAGACAAGCTTGGGCTAGAGAATATCATATCATTAAAAAAAGTAAGATAAATAAATTCTACAGAATAGCAAATATTAAATTAAATAGGCATTTTCAGCAGATGCTTGGCTGAATAATATGACAAATCTATTTTTAGTATTTTTGATGACTTATCATATAGCCCTGTCAAAATTGCATTAATTTACATTCCCACCAACAGAATGAAAGTTCTATTTTTTTCCACATCTCTACCATAATTTGTTATTTTCCTTATGCTTAAGAATAAGCATTTTAACTTTTGTTAAATTATTTACAATGATTATGCTATGCAATCAACCTCTGTGTCCCTAAGTAAATGAATATATAAAGAAATCTGGTATAACATATGCTGTAGAATATTTTTAATCCACTAAGATTAATGGAATCTCATCATTTATAGCCTAATAGACAAAAATGGTAGCATTCATGTTAGGTTAAATAAGTTAGACACAGAATTAAGAAATGCCTGTGTGGTCTCATATGTAGAAGGTAACATAATAATAAATCCAATACAAATGTAAAATTATGATCATTAAAGATTGAGAAAGTTATGTAAATATGGGTGGGTCAGGTGTAACAGGAGGCAACTGGGCCACATCCTGCCGCCTGGCTATCTTAACCCCCAAAATAACCACACAGAAATTGTATTAATTAAATTACTGCCTGGCCCATTATCTCTAGCCTATTATTGGCTAACTCTCACATCTTAATTTAACCCATTTCTACCAATCTGTGTAACACCACGAGGTCGTGGCTTACTGGGAAAGATTCTAACCAGCGTCAGTCTCAGGCAGGAGAACCATGGCATCTGCCACTCTACCCTTCTTCCCAGCATTCTGTTCTGTCTTCCCCACCTATCTAAATTTTGCCCTATCAAAAGACCAAGGCAGTTTCTTTATTCAACCAATGAAAGCAACACATAGAAGAACCGCCTACAGTAAGGTTTAATCATTGTGCCATGTGTACATTCATTGTATTATCATGGTGACATACTAAGATTTATGACTGATAAAAAGAAATTTTAACTCATGTAATCACAATTAAAGTTTCAAGTATCATAAAGGGCACAACAGTTCAGGAACAGTTTCAGAATGGAACATGAGACATATTATAATGCTGAACTATTGGAAACACTGAAGCATTAACACACAATGATTTGATCAAAGTTAAGTTTCATATGTAGACAAAAGAAGTACAAAGAATTTTTGAGAACAATTGAATTAAAAATGGTTAGTAAATCCCTTGAATATTTCTATAATGTCATATCATAAAATATTTTTGAGTAGAAAAATGTAGAACATAAATGAAGCACAGTAAAGATAATGGATAAAATAAGAGAATGGGACTACAAAAATATTAAAGCAATTGGCAATTCTCAAAGTAGATAAATTTAATAGGCTATTTAAAAAAATTTACTACAGCCTATTTTTAAAACAAAAACCAGAAAATTACAGCATGACTTTTATAGACATTCAAAGGGGGAACCACATATACATAAGACACACAGCAAAATAAATAGGAACATTCAACAAGAAAGTGAGTCAAATAATAAATCTGCTCTTTTGCAAATATCAGCAATAAACAAACACAGAAGCAATGCTGAGAAAACAAAAGAAATCACAGTGTACAGTTACAGAACCAAACAATTTAAGCACATTACAAGATATACTAAGGATGGATACACATGTACAAACACAAACCATACATTTTATTTGTTGGATGTCAATACTGTATTATTTATTTCTTCATTGCTGTAAGTAAAACAAGAAAAACAACTGAAGGATGGTTTATTTTGGTACATAGTCTTTTTCAGCAGGGAAGCTATGGTGACAGGAGCAAAGGCAGATGGACATATTGGCACCACAGTAAGGAAGCAGACATCAGAGAATTATTATTATTATTGTATCAGCATCCTAGCCCCTATCCCACTGAATGGTACCACTCACAGCTTGATTTCTTCTTTTTCTCTAATTCAAGACCCTATTACATCAATGATACCACTCACATTTAGAGAGGCTATTTCTATAATATTTAAAATTTAAATTTTATTTATTCTTCTCTCATATATTATATTCCAAGCATGCATATTCCTCTCTTTCAACCTTTCCTAGTGCTTTCTCCTCACCAACTCCTTCCCCATTTCTCTTCAGAAAAGGTCAGGCTGTATAGGGATATTAACCAAACATGGCATATCAAGTTGCAATAAGACTAGGCAACTCCCCTCATAAAACTAGTAGAAGGAAAAGGGTTCCAAAAGCAGACAAATGAGTCAGAGATGGCTCCTGTCTGTTACATTAGGGCCTGCTAGTTGGGGTTTCTGTCCTGCCCAGTCCCCCAGCCATTTAGTCCCAGAGAAAATCACACAGAGGTCCTCCTACCAGGTCCCACAGTCATTAGGTCCCAGAGAAAAATTACACAAGAGTCTATGTTAGGTTATAAACTGATTGGCCCATTAGCTCAGGCTTCTTATTAGCTCTTGTAGCTTATATTAACCCCTTATCCTTATCTATGTTAGTCACATGGCTCAGTACCTTTCTTAGCGGGGCAGGTCACATCCTGCTTCTTCGGTGGTCCAGGCAGGAATGTCAAGGCAGCTTCCTGCTTCTCAGAATTCTCCTATTCTCTTGCTCCGCCTCTACATCCTGTCTGGTTGTCCCACCTCTACATCCTGGCTAATGCCCAATCAGCATTTATTTCAATCATGATTGACAGAATACAGACAATTCTCCTGTACCACTTCCCCCACTTTTTTTTAAAAAAAAAAAGAAAGAAAAATAGCCATAGGCCATTTTGGGGGAATGTGGGCATAGTATTCCAGGCTACTTCCAGCTGATTGGGGGTGCTGATAATCTTATGGGGACCTAAAAAAATTTAGAATTATGATCAAGTCCAGACTGGAGTATCCTGTGAGGCTTGATCATCTCAGGCTTCAGTCTTGAATCTGTTCTAGATGTAGAACTCAGACATCCGGGCCATCTGTTCCTATTGGAGATTTCTCAGGTGGTCTTCCTTGATCAAATCTGAGTTTTCTTAGCTCAGAATGAATCCATAGCCTCTCATTTCCTGTGGAGACAAAAGCAAAATCTCTTCTCCAAAGTAACATACCTTTTGACTTCAATTTTGAAGTCAAGGTATTTTCAAAATACCTATCTTGGATAGATTCAGCAGCATTTAAAAGCAAATATCTTTTAGCAGCTGTTTTTCCTTCCTCAGCATTCAAACAATTCAAAGAGAGCATAATAACATACAGTATCAAGATTCTCTTTGTATTTTCCATCTTTATGCGGCTTTATTTTTAACCTCTATTTTATTTTTACTTTTAACTTTTGGCTTTTTGAGACAGGTTCTCTGTGGATCTTTGTCCTGGAACTTACTCTGTAAACCAGGCCATCCTTGAACTCACAGAGATCTGTCTGTCTCTGCAGCCCCAGTGCTGGGATTAAAGGTGTGTGCCACCATATGTTGAATTCATAGAGATCTGTCTGTCTCTGCTGCCTTAGTGCTGGGATTAAAGGTGTGTGCCACCACACCTTGAACTCACAGAGATCTGTCTGTCTCTGCCTCCAGGCATTGGGATTAAAGGTGTGTGATACCACACCTTGAAGTCACAGAGGTCAATCTGACTCTGCCTACCAAGTGTTGGGATTAAAGGTGTGTACCACCACACCCAACTACTCTCTTTCTTTCTTTTTTAAGAACTTTAACCTTTAGCCTGAATATATTTTTAAGACACTGTAAAGCATTTATAGGTTTTTTTTGAATCTCTTTTTATTGTATATCTCTCTTTTTCTGACTACATGAGTCTTTAATTTACCAAGCTATATGGTAGGATAAAAGCCATGGCTTTGATGGCTAGATCCAGCCCATTCTTAGCCTTCTGCAATTCCAGCCTCATGGTGGAGGTACTGGCCTGAGCCATGTTCATTGCCACAACTCTATGGCGTTTCTAGGTCCTGGACAGCAAGCAAGCTGCAACAGTGTGTCCACAGACAACACTCAAATGTTCGGAAGTCAGACTGCCTGCCTGAAAGAGTTAGAGTTTGTCCTGGCAGGACAGCCCAGAAAGCAGGCATTTTAAAATGGCGCAGCTTTTTTCCTGCTACGGCTGAAAACCGAAAAGCATGCAGTCAGCTTTTTCAACACTATTTAAGTGTTTTCTGGCAGGACCTCTTAAAAGAGCTGCAAAGCTTTACAGCTAAAGCTGAGTCAGGAAGCCTCTTTTAGATGAGAGCACTTGCTTGCCTTTAGCAAGCAGAGCAGACCCGAGAAATTGCTGCTACCAAGAAAACATGCTTTATTCTATTCTTTCCCAAGCATTCTCAGGCTTTCTGTGGATGCAGCTATCCACGTGGGCACCATTCTGTTGCATGTGGGGCCGGCTGGGTCAGCGTTTCTGTCCCGCCCGTTCCCCCCAGCCATTTAGTCCCAGAGAAAATCAGAGAGTTCTATATTAGGCTATAAACTGACTGGTACATTAGCTCAGGCTTCTTATTAGTTCTTGTAGCTTATATTAACCCATTATCCTTATCTATGTTAATCACATGGCTCAGTACCTTTCTCAGTGGGCAGGTCACATCCTGCTTCTTCGGTGGTCCAGGCAGGAATTCCAAGGGAGCTTCCTGCTTCCCAGAATTCTCCTATTCTCCTTGCTCCGCCTCTACTTCCTGTCTGGTTGTCCCACCTATACATCCTGGCTAATGGCCAATCAGCATTTATTTAAATCATGATTGACAGAATACAGACAATTTTCCTGCACCACCTGTCCCCACCGTTAGGAGTCCCACAAGAAGATCAAGTTACACAATTGAAGCATGAAAGCATAGGGCCTGGGTCAGTCACACACCCATTCCCTGACTGTTGGTTCAGTCTCTGTGGGCTCCACTGTGAACAAGGTTAGTCGACTCTATGCTTTTTCTTGTGGTACCCTTGATTCCTCTAGCTCCTGCATTTCTCCTGCCTCTTCAGCAGGATCCCCTGAGTTCAGCCTACTGTTTGACTGTAAGTCACTGCATCTATTCCCATCAGTTTCTAGATTAAGCATCTCTGACGAAAATTGAACTAGGCACCAATCTATGGGTATAGCAGAATAGCATTAGGAATCATTACATTGTCATTATTCCAGTCCTGTTTGGTTCTATCCCAGGTCTCTGGGCCATCAAGCCTCTTGGTCCTGGCTTTCCAGACAGTGTCAGGGGTTGGCACCCTTCAGTGGCATTAATCTCAAACTGCACTAGTCATTGGTTAGTAGGTCCCACAATTTCTGTGCCACATTTACCACACCATATTTTATAGGCAGGACAAATTGTAGGTTGAGGGTTGTGTGGTTGGGTTGGTGACCCAGTCCCTACTCTGGAAGTCGTGCCTTCCAACAGGAGATGGCCAGTTCAGGCTTCATATTCGCCCATTGCTAGATGTCTTAGTTAGGGTCACCCTTGTGGTTACTGAGAGTCTCCATTGCAATAGGTTTCTAGCTCCTTCCTGAAATGCCCCCTCCAATTCTACTTGCATCTTCCAATACTGTCTTCCTCTATCCTACCCCCACATGGTTCTTCCTGTTCCTATCATCACTCACCTCTTACCACCCTCAATTCCTATTTCATTTCCCCTTGCGAGATCCACGTGTTCTTCTTTTGAGCCTTCCTTGTTACTTAGCCTCTCCGAGTCTGTGACTGTAGCCTGATTATTCCTTCCTTTCCAGGTATTATCCACTTATGAGTGAGTTCATGCCATGTTTGTCTTTCTGGGTATGAGTTACCTCATTCAAGATGAGTTTTTTTTTCTAGTTCTATCCATTTTCTAACAAATTTCATGGTGTTATGCCTAGGAGTGATATAGCTGGGTCTTGGGTTACATTGATTTCCAACTTTCTGAGCACCCACCATATTGATTTCCTCAGTGCCTGTACGTGTTTGTACTCACACCAGCATTGGAATAGTGCTCCCCTTCTTCTATATTCTCTCCAACATAAGCTGTCTTTTCTGTTTTGGTTCTTAGCCATTCTGACAGGTGTAAGCCAGTATTTCACAGTCATTTTGATTTACATTTTCCTGGTGGATAAGGATGTTGAACATATCTTTATGTGTTTCTCACCCTATTGAGATTTCTCTGTTAGGAATTCTCAGTTTAATTATGTACCCAATGCTCAAGATCTACTAGAGAGCTATAGTAATAACAACTTTATGGTATTTTCATAAAAACAGACAAGTTCATCAATCTAAATGAATTAAAGATCAGATGTAAATCCACATATCTATGGACACCTGTGCTTTATAAAGAAGCCATAACTATATAATGGAAAGAAAGAAAGCATCTTCAACAAATGTTACTGGTCTAACTATGACAGCAGATAGAAGAATGCAAATAGATACATATCTATCACCCTGCACAAAATTCAAGGCCAAGTAGATCAATGACCTTAACATAAACCTGATAGAAGAGAAAGTGGCTAACATTTTTGAACACATTGGCTCTGGAGACAGCTTCCTGAACAGGCTCTAGAGATGGCTCTATGATAGACAATAAATGGGACCTCATAAAACTGAAAAGCTTCTGTAAGGCAAAGGACCAAAAGGACAATTTGTCAATCAGACAAAAAGGTAGCATACAGAATGAGAAAATATCTTCACCACCCCTGTAGCTGACAGAGGGCTGATTTACAAAAATATATAAAGAACTCAAGAAACGAGACATCAACAAACCAAATAATTCAATTAAAAATGGAATCTTTCCATCTGAATTAGCCTGTTCTCCATAAACTATCATAGGGAAACCTAAATATCTGTTTTCATGGTGATTCTAGATTCCATCAAGTTGAAAATCAAGATCAGCTCTTAATAAGTACCGTGCCTTAGTGAATGATTAATTATCTGTTAACTTCAAGATTTACATCATGGAAAGAAAACCAGAGAAGGAATATAGGGAACTTTCTGCAGTTTCTTCATCATTCTCATTTTGAATGATAAATATAGGTCTCTCTCAAGTTTTGAGACTATGGGAAATATGAGAACTGATATTTCAACATGATGTACAGAAACAGATAAAGATGAAACACTACTATAACTCTTTTAGATGAAGGAATAGAATAGGAGAAAGGCAGAAGGAAGGGGATGTCTGTCCCTTTTATGATTCTAGTTAGTATGATGCTTGAGTAAATCTGTGTTCTCTCTTTTACTTTCCAGTTGAGTCCATAGTCCCAAAACAAGCTAGGTTGGCTTATAATAACAATGGTCATGTATAGTACTAAAATATTCATGTTACAGCAACCCTATGGGACACCTGAAATAAGAACTATTTTGTTTCCTTATTTTTATTAAATTGAGATATATGTAAGAATTGATTTTGATTTTCTATTATGTATTTCCCCCAAACCCATCTGATTTCACCAGCAATTTCAGAGAATGATTTCTAGTGAGATAAGACTCATCTTCTGATGAGATGTTCTAACCTCAAGAACTGGATTTATTGCCAGGAACTTTCTTCCCAGGATATTCTCCAACAGCATGGAAATGAAAAATAATTCCCCTGTGCTAGAAATGTGAGATTAATGTCCCCAAGGATAATCCTTAAGTGGTGCCTTTTTGCCTCTGTCAACCAGGTAGGTTATTCTTGTAGACATTCTGTGTATTTATCAGGAGGTCTCATCACAACTTGTTCCCTAACATTCACAATTGCAGTCAAAATTTTACATATGATTTAAGTGTATTGATTTTCCTCCTCCTCTGTTCCTTAGGTTTATTTACTTGTGATTGAGTTTCAAAATGAATTTTTTTCTTTGCTTTGGTCTTTTTCTTCAGCTCTATGGTCCAGAGAACCTAAGCTATGTGGAGCACTCAAGAAATTGTTCTCTATTCATTTCACTGCCCCAAAACAAATGAAAATTATGTTAAGACTCTTCCAAGTAAGGTACATGTTACTGTGACAAAATTCAGACTCATGGACTATTCATAGAAGTAACACACCTTTGAGAAAAAAATAGAAGATCAATTTCAAAGTTCAATATCTTTGTAATTCCTGTAGCAGTTTGCTTGTGCCTTTTCTGGCTTTAGATCTAAGGATGTTTTAGTGAAATATATTTACTCTCCTTTTGTCTTCTTTACTCAAAACTATAAAGTTAGCTTCTTACATAGAGCCTTGTAGAGAATGTTTTAGCTATTGATTGTGAAAAAATAAATAATGCCTCATATTTGAGCAGAAATACTAGATACTAGAGTAAGTTCTATAATTATATCATCTTTTTGTTTATGGAGTTCTTTTCTTTTGTCAGGAAGCCTTACATTCTACAGACATTGACGCTCAAGACTTTCTCTAAGATAAAACATGCTCCCTAATGTTGCTTGCTATCATTCCACTATCCTTATTACATCTCACACCCAGAATTTTCATGAGAATGTTCATGTTCACTGTATTTAACTGCTCACCTCATATTCATGTTTTATTTTACTTTTTCTGGTTTTCTCCTTTGCAATAAAATTCATCAAGTTTATGGAAAATTTCCTTGATCTTAATGTTTGGGGATATTATCCAGTCTTAATTTTACTTTTCTTTTTATTAGTACACATATTATTTCTATAAATATTATATGATCTTGGCATAAGGCACAGGAACATCAACTGACACCAAGTTGGACATTTCTTCCATCCTAGTTAATATATAGTAATAGTATATAGTAATTAGCCTGCTGAAATAAAATTGCTATCAACAACCTTACTCAACTATGAGCATTCTGTGAAATATTTTGGACTGACAGGGCAAGGTGAGCACTGGTACAATAATATCAAGTCTGTTACGGGGCAAGCAACCAATTTTTATTGACTTTGATTTCTGCTCAACAGAAAGAAATTCACATCTAGTACTATAAATCGAGTCAATGTCCATGGCTTTGAGAGGTCACACAAGTCTTACTGGGGAAGTTATTGTTGTTTTGCTGAATACAGATGATGTGCCTTTCAGATTACCTCTAAATTATAGTGTTCATATTTATAAACTTTTACTGCTCTTAACTTTCATTACAGAATCTTTTTTATGCAGTGGAAAGTAGTAATAGCAGTAACTAACATTTGGTAAAAGTGTTGACAGTAATTAATTATAAAATCCTCAGTCAGAAATGGACCATCTATTCCATCACCTCCAATGTCCATTGGACACAGCAGAAGCAGGAGTGGTAAGGGGCAAGAATTATATAACAAAGGCCATGTCACTCTTGAGCTTAAGAAAACCGTGATTGCCTATACAAAACCTGCATAAGATTGGCCCTTCAACATCTACTCATCAAGAGGTGGGGTGGGATTCTTGCACCCTCATATCTCTTTAAGAATATAGAGACAATTAATGGTTCCTGCTAGAAAGAGAGCATTTCTTCAGGGGTAAGGTATTCATTCATGCTCTGTAACATGAATTCTAATGGTTCCTAATAAAAGCCCAAAGTAAGATATAGGGGTTAATGCTGAAGATCAAAGAAGCAGTGCAGTCAGCTTCTTTGCTGACTGTAGACCTTTTACGTCTACTAAGTCCTCAAACCAAAATGGTGATCCTGTCCTCAGAGTACCTCCTCTGACTGCATTATTAGATTGGCTGTTGCTATATGAATTATAATTGGTTTTAATAAATAAAAACCCATAGTCAGATTTTAGGGGGTGAAAGCTGAAGGATCAGAGAAGCAGAGTGGCCAGCCACTGGACAGTTATCACCTCTACCAATACTCAGACAGAAAGTGATCCTGTCCTCAGATTGTCTCCCAAGAGTGCATCCTCAGACTGTTTCAGACTACAACCTTAGAGGGACTGCTTCAGAATATTTCCTCAGACTACATCATCAGATTGGAATGAACTACTGTCCTTTCCTGCTTTATATTCCTTTCTCTGCCCAGCCATTTCACTCTTGTCTATACTTCCCTAGTGCTGGGAATAATGGTGTGGGAGCCCAAGTGCTAGGATCACCTTTGTGCAAGCTCTGTTTCTCTTTTAGACTGCATCAGTCTAACAGAGATCACTCTGCCTCTGTCTCCTGAGTCCTGGAATTAAAGGTGTGTTCTACCACTCCTTGAATTCTAGTGTCTGAGCTCTGTATGCTTATTTTCAGATAAGCTTTATTTGTTAAAACACAAACATAATATCACCTCCTTTCCCCTTTTGTGGTTAAAATAAAAATGAAGGCTATAACTAATATAAGAAGAACTATGTACAATAAGTACAATAACTTTATACAATATATACAGGCAATGAACATATCAACAATGTCTAGTCCATTTGTATTTGACAAATTCAGAGAAAATATTCCATTTACCATCCTATCTTGGTCAGTCCAAAGTGCTGTACCTAATTCAATTTCTATTCTAACATGCAATACCAGTTCAAAATTATCTTTGTATATGTCATGCACACTTGATATTTCTTTAGTGAATCTCTTTTTGGAGTCTGGTAAACAAGGAAAACTATAGCTTATATAATCATAACCTCCCTCAGAGACCTGAAAAGGAAATAATATTAACTGAGTAAGCAGACAGTGCTACCAAGCGACTTCCAAAATAATGTGAGAAATGACAGAAACAGCTAGGAGAGTCACCCATGATTCCTCTGCAATATTGGGCATCTATCTTCAGCCTACAGGCCTAGAATATTTGAGAGACTCTCTTATAAAGCAGAATTTCTGAAGTACTGCCTCACCTTCTCTTGTCAAGTTTTGGCAATCACTCTTTTTTTGTGTCCTACTTGTCCAATTAGGACAGCATACTGTCAACATTTGAGGCAAGAGCACTTTCTTGCCCAGCAAGTTATTTTGCCTCAAAGAAAGTACGCTCCATGTGGAGTTTCTTTAATTCCTATCATCTCATCTGAAGTAGATTGGTGCTGCCAGAAGTAGACATGTCTCATTGTCATAAAAAAGAACCTGTGTTGTTAAAACATCTTAAATACCATATTCTGTACATCTCTGAAGTATTTGAAGAATACCCATCCATTTAAAATATATCTCTGTTTGACCTTGTAAACATACCTAATATGACAACAAGTTTAATTGTACTAGGTTTTAATTGTACAGACTAATTACTAGCCTGTATTTCCATATTATCTTAAATAATTGGTAATAGTAACTTTCGAGGAGTGAAAATTTGCTTTACATTGTTAAAAGAACTGTATAGGTACAATACCTTGAACAACAGTAGAAATGACATTTTGTCTTGTTGACCATGTCCTTTGCTTTGCAAAAGCTTTTCAGTTTGAGGAGGTCCCATTTATTGTTTCTCTCAGTGTCTTTTCTACTGGGGTTATATTTAGGAAGTGGTCTCCTCTGCCAATGTGTTTAAGTGTACTTCCCACTTTCCCTTCTATGAAGTTCAGTGTGGCTGGCTTTATATTGAGGTCTTTGATCCATTTGGACTTGAGTTTTGTGTATGGTGATATATATGGATCTATTTTCATTCTTCTACATGTTGATATCCAGTGATGCCAGTATCATTTGCTAAATATGCCTTCTTTTTTACCATTTTATACTTTTTGTTTCTTTGTAAAATCTCAGGTGTTTGTAGGTGTGTGGATTGATATCTGGGTCTTTGATTTGGTTCCATTTGTCTTCCTGTCTCTTTTTATGCCAATACCAGGCTGTTTTCAGTACTGTAGTTCTGTAGTAGAGTTTGAAGTCACCAACTCCACATCATACAGAAGCCTGATCTCCAAAATATACAAATAACTCAAGAAATTTGCCATCAAAAGAACAAATATTTCAATAAAAAATGGAGTACAGAACTAAACAGAGAACTCTCAACAGAGGAATCTAAAATAGCTGAATGACACTCAACATTGTTAGCCATCAGAGAAATGCAAATCAAAACAAATCTGAGATTCCATCTTATACCTGTAAGAATGGCCAAAATCAAAAACACTGATGACAACTTACGCTGGAGAGGTTGTGGGATAAAGGAAACACTCCTGCATTGCTGGTGGGAGTGCAAATTGGTACATCCCTTTTGGATGTCAGTATGGGGATTGCTCAGAAAAGTTAGGAAACAACCTTCCATAATACCCAGCAATACCACTTTTGGGTATATATGCAATGAATACTCAATTGTACCACAAGGACATGCGATCATCTATGTTCATAGCAGTATTATTTGTCATAGCCAGAACCTGGACACAACCTAAATGCCCCTCAACCAAAGAATGGATGAGGAAAATGTGGTACATTTATACAAGGGAGTACTACACAGTAGAAAAAAATAGTGACATCTTGAAATTTTCAGGCAAATGAATGCATCTAGAAAACATCATACTGAGTGAGGTAACCCAAACCCAGAAAGACAAATATCATATCTACCCACTCATAAGTGATTTTTGGACATAAAGCAATGAAAACCAGCTTATAATTCACAATCCCAGAGAACCTAAACAACAATGAGGACCCTAAGAGAGATATACATGGCTCTAAACTACATGGGAAGGATAAAAAGACATTATCTCCTGTGTAATTTAGGAGCATGAGGATCATGGGAGAGGGTTGAAGGTGAGGGGAGAGGAAGTGAGAGGAGTAGAAAAAAATGTATACCTCAATAAAATCAATAAAAAGAGAAACAAAAGAGTAGAAATTGATGTATAGTATATTCTAACAAAATTAATCTCAAATTTATGTCAATATAAAAAATTTGTGTATAATATACAAAAATCCCATCCTATGTAAAGTATTTAAAACTAGTATATTTTTTAAGAAATAGATTCAATTAAACACCCTTTTATTTTACCATATCTGTATCCCTCTTTTTTCTTTTCAAAACAAGAACCCTGAATCTAATCTCCTTTGTTTAGGTTTTCTTCTAAATATTACCAATAATAACTGGTAACCAATCCCCCAAGCAATGACAAATATCCATAACCCAATGAATGACTGAAACAACCTACCCATCTCTTGGGCATGAGGGGGTCATGTTCTTACATTTACTTCCTACTATCTGAAGGCAATCTGATCTTTAGGGAAACCTGGAAAGAAAAATTTCAGTAAATTGTCAAGTCCCTGGAGAGGTAGGTGTATCATTTCTTGTGCAGTCTCTATATATGATAAACTACAGGGCTTGTCTCAAGTCCTGGATAGAGTAGTCTTTGAAGCTGTATCCTCTAAGATATACACTTTGAAATTGTTCTGAGCAGTTTGTAGTCAAAAATTGATCTTTAAATGGTGCTTTAACAACTTGCAGTATTATTCTAGTCCTGGAAGAATTGTCATTGTGGGGTCCTGTCTTCCTTTTGAAGACTTCAAAGATTGCTGTTAGGTGTGGTAATGATTCATTGCAGAAAACTGAGAGTCAAAATCCCAAATCATTTACAGTTATATAGATGAAGCCCTTTCCTAGAATTAGTTTGTACTCTATATGATCATTATTATCATGATGAAACATTTAAAATTTCTCTCTATAGATAGATATATTAATCTTATAAATTTTGAGATAATATTTATACTTTAAGGAAAGCTCTCAAAGATTCAAAGTAAAACTATAAGATTATGAGATTAGTAGCAATATAATAGTCCCTAAAGTTTTTGTTAATCTTCTCTCGCATATCAGGTGTCTCTTATGACATGAGACAGAAATTTTAGGTTTTACTTTAAAAGCATGCTTGAGTATAGAGAAGGGGAAAGCCACACTCCAATTCCAAAGACAGCTTTAATTCTTAGACTGGGAATACAAAAATACCATTTGCATTTCATGTTTGTAGAGAACACCAGAAACAAATATTTAAAAAATTTTTGAAATTATCTCCTGTTGGAAATGTGATATGCCAATAGGCTGATTTACTCTTTTTATTGGGGCATTTTTTTCTGGATTATTTGTCCTTTTTCTTCATATGTCTTATTTGCACAGTGTTCTTAAGATTTCTTAACTAGATGCCTTCATTTCCCTGAAAAGACAGAAACAAAACCCTTCCCCAATAGTATTTTTGGAGAGGTTATCTTTTGGCAAGGTATATCTGATCAAATAAAAAGCATTTGTTAGTTTTATAGGTTAGTTTAGATTAAATGGCCATGCTGCTTGAAGAACTATAATATCTTCTAATTAAGAAATATCTCTTGTTCAAATATAACCATTTTTAATTTTTATATTAACAGGTATCTATAGCCTTTCTTCTCCTGTGGAAACAAAAGCAAAACCCCTTCCCCAATGTAATACATGTTCTGGTTTCTATTCTGAGGTCAGTACAACTTTAAAGTATACAGGCTGATCTAATGCAGATTTTTTTCTATTATCCAATGTCTCTCCACAGTTGTCATTCCTTTCTTATTACCATTTAGAAAATTCAAAGTTAATAAAGCATTATACAAACATTTCTGGAGGTCTTTATCACTCCCTTCTGTTTACTTAGCATAGCCTTTGAAGTTCAATCTGATCTTTCTATAACTGCCTGTCTTATAGGATTGTGTGATATACATGTAATATAATTTATAATATAATAAGCAAAGAACTGTCTCATTTTCTTAGAGACATATGCTGGAGCATTATCTGTCTTTATGTGTACAGGTATACCCATGATGGTCATAACTTCTAGCAAATCCATGATTACCAAATCAACCTATCCCAAACTCAAAGCAGTTGTCCATTCAAAACCTGATGATGTATCAATGGTGCAGTGTACATATTTTAGTTTTCAAAATTATACAAAATGAATCACATCCATCTGACAGATGTCATGCATTTGAGTACTCTTTGGGTTTCTTTCTGCATGTAGTGGTGTTTGGTTGTATAAAAAACAAATAGCACAATTCCTTATATTTTCCTGAGCTTCTTGCCACATGATGGAAATGACTTTTTTTTTAAACCTAAGCTATTGACATGATGGGACTTTTTACTATCCTATCAATAATTTATCAATTTCTTCATTACCTTGTGCTAGACAACTTGACAGACATGCATGGGCTCAAATGTGTGTTACATATAGGGGATGATTCCTATTCCTGATTATTTCTTGTATTTGAATAAATAATAAAGTCAATTCTGTATCATCTTGTATAAATTCAGTGGTTTCAATATGCAGAACAACGATTTCTGCATATTGTAAAACAGTTACTATGTTGAGAGGTTCTGTAAAACCCATTAGTACATAATGGCTTAGATTCACTTTATCTAAAATTTCTGATTTTTAATCTTCCTTTTCTGATTTATTTGCATCAGTATAGAATGTAGGGGCTCCAGATATAGGTGGTTTGCTGTGGGAGCACATTCTGCTCCTTCAGCCAATAGCCTTTAAGATACTAGCCTAATTGGGCATGGTCTCTTATACTGTAAAAGCAGGTGTAAACTTTCAACTGATCTCTCTTGCTTCGGCTCCCACTTCTGGTTGTTTGGCCCATTAGCTCTAGCATCTTATTGGCTAACTCTTACATCTTAATTTAACCAATTTCTATTAATCTGTGTATCACCACGAGGTCATGGCCTACCAGCAAAGTTCCTCCATATCTATCTCTGGTGGCAGATCCATGGCATCTCCTCACTCTTCCTTCTTCCTCCCAGCATTCCCTTTAGTTTTCTCTACCTAGCTCTGTTCCTCTATAGCTCTGTTATAGGCCCAAAGCAGTTCCTGCATTCATTAACCAATCAAAGCAACACATAGACAGAAGGACCTTCCATACCAGTGGTTCCCATACAATGTGAGGAAGGACACAATTAGTTCTCTTTATAAGTTAAATTCTCTTGTTTTGGGATATTGTTTGCAAATCTTCTTCCAAAACAAATTACTGCAAGCTCTTTGCCATAGTTCATGTTCTGCCCATAATTTGAAAATTTCATCATTATTAAAAGGTACTATAATTTCTGCTGGGTCTACTCCTGCTTATTGACAAAGACTTAATTTTCCTTTTAGAATTAACTCAGTGAACTTTTCCAAATAAGTTTTTAATTTTTTACTTCATTTATGTGGCAAAAATAAGCATTCTAAGATAATATTTTCCCTCTGCATTAAAATTCCTGTACAGGAATGCTTAGATTATAATATGACCAGAATGCTGTTTAGGTTCAGATTCACATGATCCACATATGTATAATGTAATTTCTTTTCCAACAAAGCCAATTCTCTCTCAGCTTCGGCTGATAATTTCCTGGGACTTTAGTGTTTGTCATC
This sequence comes from Ondatra zibethicus, assembly GCA_004026605.1. Lineage (NCBI taxonomy): Eukaryota > Metazoa > Chordata > Mammalia > Rodentia > Cricetidae > Ondatra > Ondatra zibethicus. Next base: position 5,949 of record PVIU01022165.1, on the reverse strand, counting down.
CTCTAAGATTTTGAATAAATTACTCAGTTTATCAGCATCTATCCCAACAGTGAGCCATAAATAGGAAATGTTTCCAAGGAATCTTTGAAAGTCATTTAGAGTCTGCAATTGTTCTCTCCTAAATTGCAACTTTTGGGGTCTAATTTTGTAAATGTATTTACAGCTCTTAGCTCTGTTACCATTCTCCATTTTCCAGAATTATTTTTTATCAACAGATATAGAATTCCAAGGACTGGTTGATTTTTCAATATGCTGAGAAGTTATTTTCTCCTGTACCAGCTGTTCTAAAGCCTGAAGTTTCTCTAGTGTTAAAGGCCATTGCTTAACCCATATAAGTTTGTCTGTCAATTATTGTAAAGTTAGGACTCTTGGTGCCTTTGAAATATCAGATGCTGTTGTGCCTTGTTCTTGTACAACCTAAATGGTCAGTGACTGTTCTTTTATTTTTTAAGATTTATATATTTATTATATATATAGTGTTTTGTCTGCATGTACACCTGCAGGCCAGAAGAAGGCCCTAGATCTCATTACAGATGGTTGTGAGCCACCATGTGGTTGCTGGGAATTGAACTCAGGACCTTTGGAAGAGCAGCCAGTGCTCTTAACCCCTGAGCCATCTTTCCAGCCCTCAGTGACTGTTCTTTATAATATCTTGTAATACTGTTCCCAGAAATAGATGTTAATTTATTGTTTGTCTCTAAAATTGGGGGAATGTTAATATGAATATTCCGTTGCTGTAGCAAATCACATCCCCACAAATTCATTGCTATGTTAGCCCCATATATGGCTTTAATTTTCCTCTCTGTCCCTCTGGCCATATACATTAAACCTGTCTTTCACTCTGTTTTACCTTAGATAAAGTTCCAATCCCTAAAAGATGAACATTTGCCTCCTGAAGAAGCCAATATGGATGCCAAGACTCTGGTACAGTTTTTGTTACCTATGCACATGTGTCTAATAGACTTTCAATGACAACTTTATTAATTCATATTTTTAACTTTGGTCTTTATTCTTTTAAAGAAGGTTGTGAAAATATTTGCTTTATGGTTTTCCTGAACTTTTTATTCTTTCTTCTATTATCCAGAGCAGTATGTTTTCTTACAATAGGCATTAGTTTTTTTTGATTGATCTGCAAATGAGTTTCTTCCACAATGATAGGAAATGACTGAACAAAATTTGGCATAGGGGCCTGCATGAGGCCCCTCAAACATTTTCGTGACAACAACTTGCTACCACTGAATGTCCTTTGTTGATTTACATCCATTAGGCCAATTTCTGCCTTTGCTACAACCTCATCCTAATCCAGAAGGGAAGGGCACTCAGGAAAATGCTTAGAAAGCATTGTTTCTAGGAATGCCATCTTACAATTTCTTTTAAGGTGACCTTGCTTGCCATAATTGAAACACATGAGACTTCAATTTTTCTTCAAACCTCTGGAAATCACTTCTCCTATCCAAGCATCATTATGGTCATGAGATTCAACATTGATTATATCTCAAATCCATTCCTCCAAGGGTTCTGATCTTGCTTTTAAAGGCCTAATATTAATTTTGCATTGAGAATTAACATTTTCAAAAGCTAGAAATTGAATTATTATTAGTCTAGCTTCTGAATTTGGTGGCATTCTATTTACTGCTGTTGTCAATCTTAGTAAAAAATCCATGAAGGTTTGTTTTGGGCCCTGTATGACTTTAGTAAATGACTCAATCATCTGTCCTACTTCTGCCGTGAGACATACTTTAGCGAATACCCTTTAAGATACCAGCCCATGTCGTCATAGTCTCTTGTACTATAAATGCAGATATAAATCTTGTACAATCACTCACATGCTCTCTCTCTCTTTCGGCTGCTGGATTTGGTTCCTGTTCCTCAATAGTGCAGAGGACTGTCTATCTGTGAGTCTACCTCTAAATAAAGAACACTTTATTATACTTAATTCTGAGCTCGTGTGGAACTACTTTATTGTGTTCATCTACATACTTCATCAATTCTGTTCCAAGCATTCAAAGCTGCTACACAACATAAAGTCAGGATGTGGTCATTGTACAGGGATTACCTTTCTATATTAGCATAATTTCCTTCTACCAGAAGTTTATCTTGGGGGATTTCAATACTGCTAGCTCTATTCCATTGTTCAATAGACTTAGTCTCTTCTTTCAACCAGGTACTCCATTATATTTGTGGACCAGGCTCCAAGAATGCTGTAATGAAGTCTCTCCATTCTTCAGGGATAAATCTATTACATGTGTTGACTGGGGTTTCTATCCCACCCAGTCCTACAGTCGTTCAGTCCCAAAGAAATACACAGATGCCTACATTAATTATAAATGGATTGGCCTATTAGCTCAAAATTCTTATTAACTCTTATAACTTATATTAGTGCATAATTATTGTCTGTGTTAGCTACAAGGCTTGGTACCTTTTTTGGTGAGACAGTCATATCTTGCTTGTTCTTGTCTGGATTGCTCTGTGTCTGGGTGATCACTGCAGACTGAAACTTCCCTTTTCCCAGAATTCTCCTTGCCTGACCTCAATTTCCTGACTAGTTATCATCACTGTGAGTATACTTCCTGCCTGGCTACTGGCCAATCAGCATTTGATTAAAAATAATACAAGTGACAAGAAAAAAGAGCATTGTTCCACAGCATACATGTTGACCATAAGTTTAAAAATTGCCTCACAAAAGGGGAATGTATCCTATATAAGACTATTATGTGAATGTATACTATATAAGACTATTAATCTACTTAATTCTAACATTGCTACCCAGAATCAGATATAGTGGTTAGTTATGAAGATCAGAGAAGCAGTGCATCCAGCCACTAGAAAGACATTTTACCTCTACCTAATCCCCAGACAAAAATGGTAATCCTCTCCTCAGACTGCTTCCTTAGACTTTGTTCTATGATGCATCTTTAGAATGCAATGAGATATTGTCCCCTCCTGCCTTATATACCTCTTTCTGCCCAGTCATATCACTCCTGACTATACCTCCATAGTGATGAGATTAAAAACATGGTATCCCAAGTACTGTGATGACCTTTATGTGAGCTCTGTTTCTCTTTTATACTGTATCAATTTCATGGATCCCAGGGTAGCCTTGAACTAATGGAGTTCAATCTGCCTATATCTCCTGAGTTCTGGGATCAAAAGTGTGTCCCACCACTCCCTAGCCTCTAGTAGTTTAACTCTGCACTCTTATCTTCAGGCAAGCTTTGATTGTTAAAACACAAAGTATCACCACTGCTAATGCTCCTTTAAATAACCTCTACTTCCATGCTCCTCCAAACAACCTTAATGAGCTTCTTTATGTGATTACTCTCTCTCTGTTACTCTCTCTCTCACACACACACACACATACAGAGCATAGACAAATTAGAATGAAGATGATCAAGGGGAGTGGAAAATAGTCATAAGAGATTAATGGGGTGAATATATTAAAAAGAATTCTACAATTATAAAAATATCATCATGAAATACATTTCTATATGACAATGTACAATATATACTAGTAAAATTCATGAAACAAGCTTAAAAGGGATATATTTTCTAGTAACATCAAACTCAGCTATTGGTGTTTTCTCTGTCTCTCAGATATATCCTGTTTTGTATGTTCCTTGAAATAATTCATATTCTAAATTCTTTTATTTTCATTTGAACCACTAAATTAAATATTCTGTATATACAATTTATTTTGTAGTTTATGTTAGTTTTTTAGATTGCTTTTCTCATTTCCGTGTGTCTATTGCCTCTTTTACCTAATGCATGCTCTTATCTTTCTACCCATTGAATATATCATCTTGAATACCAGGGAACACTTCAAAATGAGGAGATTGGATCAAAACCTAATCTATTTGTATGCACCATTAATAGAATGTTTTGAGGTCTACTTTTTATTCATATATCTTGGTAATCATTGCCTGTAATCAAGTATTTTATTTTCTAGATATGTATCTCTAGATAGCTGATATTTCTTCACCATGCCAAGAAATATCCAACTCATCAAGTTCTTGCCATTTCTCATGAGGGCTTCTAAATGATTATACTTGACAGCCACGCCTTAATCTCATCATATTCAATTTATTTCTTTGTAAGTTTATCACTATTGTGAAATCTCTGAAATAGTAAAGTGCTTCTGTATATTTGCCCTTTAGAATTAGTAAAATAGTTATGTAAATTATATGAGTTTGTAAGCATATTTAAAATACCAAAAAATCATTATTTTTCACTTATCAAAAATTAGATATAAAACATAGAAACCTATGGCTACACATATATAGATTACATGAATGTTATCCACTTAAGTTAATGCTTACCACAAGAATCATAGTCTATCTAATAAAAAGCCCAGTACCAGGAATGTGAAAGTCCTTTCAAGGTGTTGCTTTGCTGCAGTCCAAGAGAATCTCAAAACAATATAATCTATTGCTGTTGTTCTTGGTTTCCTCCCAGAATTTGAAAGTAAGTCTCTATTGATGAAGACGCCACATACTTCAAACAATAGAAACAGAAGACTTGAGCTTGATCTGACCTGAACGTCTCTTACTTGAGGCTAGATTTCATAGCAATAGAAAATACTATGTAAGATGCCAAGAAATGAAAGCAATTAATAGTCCTACCCAGCTGTGAAATCTATGAACCACAGTGACTATCAAGGCAAAATATTCCTGAAAGTGCAACCAATAGTGGTAGTACCCCAACACTGTCAGATTAAAGCTTTCTAACAAGAGAAAAATAATTCCTGGTATTAGAAACCTTGGCAACTATCCAATGCTAGTGAGGTCATGGATATTGAGAAGATCTTACTACTGCTATTTGCTAGACCAACATCATTCCTAACTGCATTCTATAACATTTGTAGGCACACAGGTAAGTTTTTCTGTCACTCCTCATCAAAGAGGTTTTCTTTTATAACAAATGGAAACCATTACAGAAAACCACAACTGGTTATAATGCAGAGATCAATGAACCATGGAGATCCCAGCCATACTGGATATATTTATAACATAGGCTAAGGGAACATGGGAAAGAAATGCAGAAAGATTGTAAGAGCCAGAGGATCACAAAATCTCTGATGAGACTGTTTCTCTTAGAATTACAGGAAAGTTTCACCCTTAATACCTCCATAATTTAATTGCTTAAGAAAAGGTCTAAGCAAGGACAACACAGGTAGAAATGATAACATAGAAGAGGAAAATCTCACAGAGGCACACTCATAGACAAGGAATTACAGGTACTTTAAGAGATGTTTAGAGTGGGAGAAATATTCCTTTCTCAGGGAGAACCCCCCAATAGGTCATGTAATACCAAGTAGTCAGCTCTGAAACCATATATGTACAAGACAAAACTGAAGGAAATTAGAATGCCATATTTATTTTTCTCTGCCTCTTTCTCTTTCTGTTTAGGTGCAAACACACATATGTGCATGTACATTCATCTGAACACATATACATGCACATGCATGCAATATTAAGAAGATGAAGCCATGAATTTGAAAGGGAACAATTTGGGAGGTAATGGGAGAAGTTAGAGGAAAGAAAATAAATGGAGAGAAATTATGGCATTATATTTTAATAAAGAAGCATGGCTTAATGGGTATATAAAACAATGAATGGATAAAGTTTACTCTATTTTCATAAGTTACACATATACACGTATATGTATACAGATATGTGTTTATATACACATACTATATGTATGAAGCTTATTTATTCTTTTTACTAGCAATCTACAAAGGGATAGAATCTTTAGAGAATTATTCTATAGATTAATTTTCCAAAATAGATAAGGAACTCATATACCTCAATAGCCAAAAGCAAATAATAGACCACTTAAAGTAAAATGGACATCTTGAATTTTGCATGCAAATGGATGGAAATAGAAAACGCTATCCTGAGTGAGGTAACCCAAACCCAGAAAGATGATTATGGTATGTACTCACTCATTAGT
>PVIU01022164.1:0-30204 GCA_004026605.1 Ondatra zibethicus | reverse complement strand
TAATTATTTGAGTACTTTTTTTTTAAACCTTATTAGTTGTCTGATGTGGGATGTCCTTCTATATATGTGTTGCTTTTATTGATTGATGAATAAAGCTGTTTCAACCAATGACTTAGCAGAGTAAAATCAGGCAGGAAATCCAAACAGAGATAGAGAGAGAGTAGGCAGAGTCAAAGAGATGCCATTTCTCCTTTCACCAAAGGAGAAAGATGCCATAACAGTACAGGTAAGCCACAGACTCATGGTGATACACAGATTAATAGAAATGGGTTAATTTAAGATGTAAGAGCTAGCTAGGAATGTGCCTGAGACATTGACCAAACAGTGTTGCAATTAATAAAGTTTTTGTGTGATTATTCAGATCTATGCGGCCAGGAAACAAAAGCACAGTCTCTTTTTACAAATGGCACCAAAACATTTGGCAAGAATGTCCACATAAAGCCTGAGAAAGCTTTAAAAAAAAGAATTCTAGACAGAGAACAGTCAAGCACAGCATCTTGAGGCAGCATTGTCTCAGATGGGCTCTGTTTGCTAGAGGCAAGCACAGGCACGGCTCCTTTAAGAAAGGCTTCCTGACTCAACATTAGTGGTAAAAACCTTGCAGCTCTTTTAAGAGGCTCTGCCACCAAAGACTTAAGTGGTGCTTATGAGCAGCCAGTGGCAGGCTTCTTGGTGGTAGCATGGACCTTTAATATCCACAGAGTTGTGGCAATAAATATGGCTCTCACCAGTACCTCTGCCATGAAACTAAACTCAAAGAAAGCTAAGAAATAAAGCAGAGCCAGTTGCCAAAGCTTCAGCTTTAATCCTAGTCATATTGCTTAGCAGACTAAAGACTCATGTGGTCAGAAAAAGACAGATACATACAGTAAAGACAGATTCAGATGGAAAAAAGAACTTTAAAATGGGTTACAGTGTGTTTTAAAACATACATAGGCTTGGGAGAGGAAAGAAAAAGAATAGAAAAAGTCCTTAAAAAAGAAACAGAGTAATGGACATGGTGATATATGCCCTTAATCCCAGCACTTGGGAGGCAGAGGCAGGTGGATTTCTATGAGTTCAATGCCAGCCTGGTCTACAGAATGATATCCAGGACAGCCAAAGATATGCAGAGAAGGTTTGTCTCAAAAAAAAAATTTAAAAATAGAAATAAAAGAAATAGGGTAAAAAAAAAAGTCATGCAAAGATGGAACACACACAAAGAGTCTAGATTATGTATATTATTGTGTTTTCCTTGAATTTTTTGACTATGAATGAGCTACCTACAAAGAGACATTTTATTATATAAGCTGCTAAGCTAAACCAACATATACATATATATGTTATATAGAGGTATATTTATAATATATATATATATTAGAGGTATTTTGACTTGAAAATTTAAGTCTAAAAATATGTTAGTTTGGAAAAGAGGTTCTGCTTTTGTTTCCACAAAGGATAGAAAGCTGTGGGTTCTTTACTGGCTAATATGGTTTGAACAAGCAAGACACCCTGAAGCAACAACTCAGGTGGTCCAACATCCACAATAGCTTCAGAACTGCTGGCTGAAAAGGATGAACCACACAGGACACTGCATGAAAGATCTAATTAACAGAGCCCCCAATCATCAGGAAATAATCTAAAAATCTATGCACCAATTCCAAAATATTGTTTACAAATGTTTGTTTTCACTTAAAGGAAGTTGATTATAAATGGTTAATAGTCATAGTCAAGGTCTTTCTAAAAAGAAAAAACAGGATATGACATAGAAATGAATACTTTACATTGGTATGGACTTTGGTTTGTTGATACAAATTTAAAGTTAATTTTGTTTTATATATATATATATATATATACATACATATATATTTCTACTCTTGTTTAAAATATTTTGTTTATATATAAACATTTTTAAATGTAATATGCAATTAAAATTATGGATTAATATATATTCATCTATAATAGTCAAACTGTAGTCATGTTAGTTAGGTTTTCTAGATGTACAGAGATATATTTCAGATGGATAGGTATTCTTCAAACTTTTAAAAGACCTATAAAATATGGCATTTAAAATGCTTTAAGAACTTAGATTTTTCTCAACAATGAGGCATATCTGCTTCTGGCAGTACCAATTACATCAAAGAGTTTGATAGGCATTGAAGAAACTCGTTAAGGAATTTGCCTTCATTGTGACAAGGCTAGTCATTCAGGCAAAAAAACTGTTTTTGCCTGTACTACTTGATGGTATGCTGTATGAACTGGACATGCAAGACCCACAAAAAAAGTGACTGCTGAACTGTCCAAAAGATGGGATGGTCCTTCAGGGTTCCTGCTTCACAGAAGAAACTGCCAGACATTCTGCAGGACACAGAAGAAAGCAACTGACAAACTTTGCCAGTACAAGGCAGAACAGATCTTCAAATTTCTTGCTTCATTAAAAAGTCTGCCAAATATTATGGGCCTATATGGATGTCATAACATTATAGAAGAATGTTGGGTGTTGACTGTCCAGGTAGCAAGATATCTCTATCATTGAAGATGCTTACAACATACTTTTTATTTATTTAGGTAATATTATATCCTTCTGGGATCTTTGATGGAGTTGAAGACTAGATAGTTACAATTATAGTTTTCCATCAGTTACAATAAAAGATAAATTATAAAATACCTTTAGACTCACAAAGACAGAATAAATGATAGAATATTTTCCTTAATTTGCCAAATGTAAATGGAATAAATATTGTAACTCTAACCAAACAAGTGGAAGACCTGTATGATAAGAACTTAAATCTTTGAAGAAAGAAACTGAAAAAGACACCATGCTCTTGTGTAGGTAGAATTAACATAGTAAAAATGGCAATCTTATCAAAAGCAATCTACAGATTCAATTTAATGCCCATCAAAATCCCAGCAAAATTCTTCACAGACCTCAAAAGAACAATACTCAATCTCATATGGAAAAGCAAAACAAGACAAAAAAAAAAAAACAGGATAGCCAAAACAATACTGTACAATGAAGGAACTTCTGGAGGAATCACAATCCCTGACTTTAAATTCTACTACAGAACTACAGTACTGAAAACAGCCTGGTACTAGCATAAAAAAAGACAGGAGGACCAATGAAATCTAATCAAAGACCCAGATATCAATCCACACACCTACGAACACCTGATTTTTGATAAAGAAACAAAAAATATCAAATGGAAAAAAGAAAGCATATTCAACAAATGATGTTGGCATAACTGGATATCAACAGGTAGAAAAATGAAAACAGATCCATATCTATCACCAGGCACAAAACTCAAATCCAAATGGATCAAAGACCTCAACATAAAGCCAACCAAACAGAACCTCACAGACAAAAAAAGTGGGACGTACGCTTGAATGCATTGGCACAGGAGATCACTTTCTAAATATAACCCCAGTAGCACAGACACTGAGAGAAACAATTAATAAATGGGACCTCCTGAAACTGTGAAGCTTCTGTAAAGCAAAGGACACAGTTAGCAAAACAAAACAGAAAAATCTTCACTAACCCCACATCAGACAGAGGGCTGCTCTCCAAAATATACAAAGAACTCAAGAAATTGGTGATCAAAAGAACAAATAATCCAATTAAAAAATGGTGTACAGACCTAAACAGAGAACTCTCAACAGATGAATCTAAAATGACTGACTTTTAAGGAAATGCTTAATTTCTTCATTAAATGCTTAATGACTTTTAAGACACTTAAGGAAATGCTCAACATCCCAAGCCATCAGCTGAGATTCCATATTATATCTATAAGAATGGCCAAGATCAAAAACACTGATTGACAGCCTATGCTGGAGAGGATATGGGTAAGGGGAACAGTTCTCCATGCTGTGGGAGTGTAAGCTGGTACAGTCCCTTTGGATATCAATATGGTGATTACTCAGAAAATTAGGAAACAACCTTCCTCAAGACCCAGCAATACATCTTTTGGGTATGCTCAATCATACCACAAGGGCATGTGCTCAACTATGGTCATAGCAGCATTGTTTGTCATAGCCAGATCCTGGAAACAAACTAAATGTCCCTCGATTGAAGAATGGATATGAAAAATTACACAATGGAGTACTACACCACAGGAAAAAAAAATGACATCTTGAAATTTGTAGTCAAATGGATGATTTAGAAAACATCATATTGAGTGAGGTAACCCAGACCCAGAAAGACAAATATCATATGTACTCAACCATAAGTGGCTTTTAGACATGCAAAAAAACAAAAAACAAAAACAAAAAAAAAACAGCCTACAATTCACAATCCCAAAGAACATAGAAAACAATGAGGACCCTAAAAGAGACATACATGGATCTAAACTACATGGGAAGTAGAAAAAGACAAGAACTCCTGAATAAACTGGGAACATGGGGACCATGAGAAAGAACAGAATGGAAGGGAAGGAAAAGGGAGGGTAACAGAGAAAAATATATAGCTCAAAAACACAATTAAAAAATTGGATATATTAAATTAAATATATTAATTTAAAAATTATGGATATATACATATATCCATAAAATAAATTTTAATTCACTTTTTGATGAAAAATTCACATGGGACATAGAAATTTAATCTAATCCATCAATAATCTCTGACATACAAAAAGTCTTTGCAATAAAGCTAGAGTGTTGCTATTTCTCAGCAAGTCTTATTAGCTGTTACGTCTCAGGCAGTCCATATTTCCAGAAATGACAGTCTTCGTTGAATTTAAGTTGAACTATCAATGGATTTCTGACAGTTAGATAAAAGCCAGCATTCATCAGGAACTTCTGATTCAGGTTTTCTGTCAACCATAAAAAGCCATATCCATTGTCTGTGGCAGAATAAACTTATGGCTCTCCACTGACAGATATATACAAATATGTACTTACATAAATACATATACATATTTATGTTATGTATATGTATTGCCACAGGCTTATCTGTGTTGTCTGCATTCCACAGGCTTCCCTCCAAGCTCCTCAGTGTCTATTTGCAAATACTTCATTACATTTCAAAGTTTACATGATAACTAGCACCCTGGTCCCTCTCACCCCTTTCTACTTTAAACTGCCAGGCCTGCTCCAGCTCAAGGACTTCCCTTCCCCTAGTTACTCATCCTTCGCAACCCTCTAGTCTCATTTCTCTCCTCTCTCTCCCTCCCTCCCTCCGTCTTTCTCTCTCCCCTCTCCCCTCCCCACTCCATACCTAGCCCTGGTCATGTCCAATGTATTTCTTTTTCTCTCTGCTCTGCTCTGCACTCTTGCAGATGTCTCTGGATATTCTCTTTTATCCACAATAAAAACCTTCCCCCAATGGAGTGACCATTTCTGCAGGGTCTTCACTTAGCCCCCCTTACATACATAAGCATAGTGCCAACAGTGCGGGAGCCTGTGATACCTTCTGAGAAAGAAAAGCAACCAGGAGCCCCATGAACTAGGACATAAGCTTAAATAAGTGATATAACCCCGAGTAGGGAAGTAATATACTTAGAATACTAGAACATGACTTGAGATTTATGTCTAACCACTTATGCCTTTCCTAACTGTGTTCAACAACAGGCTTATAAAAAATTTAAATAAGGGATAACATATGTTTGATGAATAAGGTATGTTTGATAACTTATTAGGTTTATAAATTCCTAAAGTCACTCAGGTTAACAAAGTGACTTGAAGATATATGTCTAGCTTCTTTTTCTTTGCTAATATATTACACTTTAGCTATTTGAATAGACCGAGTCTTACAAAAAAGAACCTATAATATTCTGTAATGGGTATACTATGAAAAAATAAAAAAAATAAGGTTCCATGTCTTTCTATGAATTGCATTTATGGCTTAATGTCTTATTTTGATGCTGAAAGATCATCAATTAAATCTACCACTCAAATTTTAAGGCTCAAATTTAAAAGGGAGAAAACTGTAAAACTCTTGTCCTATGAAACCTAACTTGTAAACTGTTAAAGATAATTAAGGCATGCAAGTTAATGCTCAGTCACTTTATAAATGATCAAATTCTTTATTGTGCTCAGAAATAGACTCACAGTCATGCTAAGCACAAATGTAATTTGCAAAGACAAGCTTCATTTAGCCTCTTCTTGAAGTGGAACAATGGTCTTATACTATGTAAATGTTGCATTGGCTTAATAAAATGCTGATTGGCCAGTAGCCAGAAAAAAAGTACAGGCAGGGTGACCAGAACAGGAGAATTCTGGAAAGAGGAAAGGTTCAGTCTGCAGTCATCACTGAGGAAGTGAGAAACAGAGGATGCAAGATGAGAACACCTCACTGATAAAAGAAGGACTAGGTAGGAAAGAAACCTCAGTCAACATCCTCTGTGTATTTTTCAAGGTTAAACCTAAAGCAAGTAACTAAAAAGATAGTTTGTTAATAGATTATAGTCCTCTAATTCTTCAGGTATATGCTGAATATTATATTTAAACTATTTAATGAAAACAAGTTTCCTGTAATGAACAGAAATGCTAACAGCTCTTTCTGATATTCTGGGTAGTCAAGATATTTAAATATTTTATTGTTATTTTATTTTAAATTCTGTATACAGAGTTTCAATACTGTACATGTTTGTATTCATGACTGCAGAGACAGAAGAGTGCATGGAATTCCCTGAACCTGCAGTTACAGGCAATTATTATCCTCTTAATGAAGGTGACAGGAAGAGAACTCATGTCATCTCCAAGAGCAGTAAAGGCTCTTAACTACTGAGCCACTTCTCCAGGCCCAGGTCTGCTGTTTAATCTATATATGTGGATTTCCCAGTTTTCCTTGTGGTATCATTTTATTTTGTTTCATAATGATTAGAAAATATACTTTACATGAGTATATATTTCCTGTGTATAAAGACTTGCTTCATGTCCAATGAATATTTTCTATTCTACAGAACTCCCCAGGGTGACTTAGCAGCTTCTGCTAACATGCACAGTCTGTCATTGTTCATACAGTGTTCTATATATGTGCTTTAGTATAATCTCTATGTATTATTTGTCAGTTTCTCTATTTCTTAATGATTTGTTAAGAAATGTGTGGTTATGTGTGGTTGCTTTGCACATTAAGGCAAGCATGATATTTACTTTTATGATGCTGCTACCTGGGTCTTCTTTTCGGTTCTCTTAATATTTATTCTTTACATTTAGAATTTCAGGTAGTGGGTGCTTGTTTTTAATTGTTACCTCCTGTTGTTTACTGGACATTTAATCACTATATAATTCCTTTCTATGTCTCTTACAGAAGTTTTCCACTTAGTCATTTTCATTGAAATTAACAAAATCTCTTTTGGCTATAATTTCATTTTTCAGCATTTCACTTTAAGCTTTATATGTTCTTAGATGTAAAGTGAGTCCCTCGGGCCAAATATATGTTTAAATCCTGCTATTTCTCAAGTTAGGCTACCTATATCTTATGTTGTGTGCTTATATAATATTTAATATTATTAATACCTAAAGGTTTACCCATACCATCTTGTTAATTGTTTGTTGCATTTTTTCAGCATTTTGTCCCACTTTTTCCCACTTCTGTTTTCTTTTGTGTGTAGTTAATATTTGAAATAATTTTCTTAGAATTTCTTTTCAAATATAGTGTACAAATACTTTATTTGTGATTTTGTTCATTACAAAAAGCAAAATTGCAACAGTCCATTTAAACTGGTAACTTATCATTAATTGTATACAGAAACTCTCCTTCTTTATAGCTGTTTCCCTCGTTACATCTTCATTATATTTCCTTACTACTTTCATCACTTTGAGTCTCATATAGAAATTAAATTAAAGTCAAATATCACTAATGCAGAGATTTATATTTCTCAATATACTTTTAAGATAACTTTTTTTTTTTTTTGGTTTTTTGAGACAGGGTTTCTCTGTAGCTTTGGAGCCTGTCCTGGAACTAGCTCTTGCAGACCAGGCTGGCCTTAACTCACAGAAATACACCTGTCTCTGCCTCCTGAGTGCTGTGATTAAAGGCCTGTGTCACCACCGCCCAGCTTGTTTAGCATTTCTTCCTGAGCAGGCTAGTGATAATGAGCTTACTTAATCTATGAATGTGATTAATATGGCTTAGCTTCAGAGATAAAGATGCCCCTAAGAAGAAGGGATACAAACACAAAATAAAAGAGATAGCAGACTTTGTTGTCTTTGTTTGCATTTTAGTCCTTAATAGTCTTGAGTATTGGATATAATAAGATTAAAATGTCTAGCAAATTGGTTCATTTAAATTTGTTATAGAAAATGTCTCCAAGACTGCTAAAATTATGTTTTGCCCATGCTTCAGATATGGCTTCCTGAGTTTAAGCTGGGATATGAATATTTATTAAGAAAAACATTTTAAGGCTGGAGAGATGAGTAATGAGTAAAGTGTTACATAAGCATGAGAGCCCGAGTTTGGATCCCAGCACCCAGGTCAAAGGCAAGAACAGCAGCAGATACCTGCAACTCTATAGAATTACTGGGACAGAGACAGGTAGGGAGGGAGGGAGGGAGGGAGGGAGGGAGGGAGAGAGGAACAGAGGAAGAGAGAACAGCCAAGATAAATGGGCATGGAGGTCAATGAGATGGATCAACAAAGACACTTGTCATGCAAGCTGAATGGCCTAGGGTAGATCCTTAGACCCAGGTAAAGGAAAATATCAATTCCCCAAAGTTCTCCTCTGACATCCACGTGTGTGGTGGCAAACACACTCCCATATGCACGTTCATATGGGCATGCACACACACAAGTATTTTTAAATGATCCAGAAAACTGTAGGTATATTTTTGGTAAAAGTTTTTTAAAGAGGAAATGTTTTTAGATGAGGAAATATTTTAGACAATAGTCTTGTTCTAAAATAAAGAATAAGTTCAAAATGGAAACAAAAATAATCAAGAAAAAAACATAAAGCTCATCACTAAATGTCTATGTCACAAAAGATATCTAGAGAAGAAAATTGAAAAATGGTGCACAATGAGAGCTCACTACAGAGAACAAAGGACGGTGCACAATGAGTGAGCTCACTACAGTGAAAGGTCAGACATGATCTCTAAGGCCAGGCTTTGTTCTGCATTTCTTTCATTGGACATCTACTCTAGACATTATGAGGAAGCTGCAAAGGCAGAAAAAGGCCGGAGAAATTTCGTGTTAACCTGTAAATTTGTCTTTTGGATATTCAACAACAGGAGCAGAATGGTTGGAACCCATTCTGTTGTAATTCAACAGAAACAAGAGTAATTCAAATAATAGACTTAGTCCTGGGAAACAATACATTTTCCTGGTAGATAAGAATCTGCCTCCTTAATCAACACAATCAAATTGAAGACCCAGAATTAAGTCCACATATCTATGGACACCTGTTTTTTACAAAGAAGTCAAAACTACATACTGGACAAAAGACAGCATCTTCAACAAACAGTGCTGGTCAAACCAGGCAGCTGCACGTAGAGAATGCAGACAGACCCACATTTACCACCCTGCAAAAAACTGAAGGACCTCAACATAAAAGATACCCTGAATGCAAAAGAAGCTAAATAAACAATAACCTTTAATTCGCTGATACAGGAAAGTACTTTCTGGACATGACGTAACACCAATAGTACAGTAATAAGACCAACAACTAATAAATGGGTCCTCATAAAAAACTGAAAGGCTTCTGTATGCAAATAACATGATCATTCGGACAAACTGGCAGCCTAGTAAAAAGGAAAAGTGCTTTACCAATTATATATCTGATAAAGACTTAGTACCTAAAATATGTAAAGAACCAAAAAATCCTGAACATTCAAAAATGCAGTACAGATATAAGAACAGTTCTCAAAAGATGCAACATTAATGGCT
Source organism: Ondatra zibethicus (assembly GCA_004026605.1). Taxonomy (NCBI): domain Eukaryota; kingdom Metazoa; phylum Chordata; class Mammalia; order Rodentia; family Cricetidae; genus Ondatra; species Ondatra zibethicus. The sequence continues at coordinate 20,405 of PVIU01022164.1, read as the reverse complement.
GAGAAACACTTGAAGAAAAGTTCAACATCCTTATCCTTGAGGAAAATAGAAATTAAAACTACTTTAAGATTTCATATTACCCCGGTGAGAATGTTCAAGTCATTAAAACAAGGATAACATATGCCGGCAAGGATGCAGGGAAAGGAGAACATTTACTCACTGCTGGTCAGACTGCAAACTGGTACAGCCACTAGGAAAGCTGGAGCAGCGGTTCAGCAGTACTACCCCAGGCAGTTCATGTTATGGCAGATAAAATATCTCACCTCCTTTTTCTGTACGATGGCTTTGTTTTTTGATAAACAATAATCTAAGTTCCCTTTCTAAACAAATATGCAATAAAAATAAATACTGAAAAACCCTATGACTTATGACACCACAAAGGATAGACATTAAATATTCTAGTCACTTATGCATTTGGAGAAAGGATCAAGAAATTCACAATTTAAAGAGTCATAAGTGCCTGTCTGCTGCTTCTGTAATAACATAGGAAGCAAAATCAAGTACTTCCTTTTCTTAATTTAATACAAAGAACAGGCATATTTCAAAGAAAAGGACAATTAAATTTTACTCAAGTGCTTCCCTGTCAAGGATATAAAGATCTGACACATGCCAGGGTGTTCAGAGCCTACCCATCCCATACTGGAAAAACTCAAAGTCATAAACTGTACAGTAAAATCTATTCTGAGTCTCCACAGCCACAAGAGCACTGGAGGATACAGTTACTTACACTTGCAACCTTTTTGAAGACTTGAAAATTCTTTTCAAACATTAAAAAGGACATCTTAAATTCTTATGTAAATTTCACACATAAACTATCAGTAGCTATAACCTTACATTTTTTTTTCTTCCTTTGTTGCTTTTCCTTTAGGAATTTCTGACATTATAAATGTGTGTATACAAGTGTGTGTATATATATATATATATATATATATATATATATATATATACACACACACATTTGCAGTCTCATACTGTTTTCCCTTTAGTCTATAGCATCATTAGATTCCTTCATGGAACTCTTGTTTCCTCTTTGCCACATTCTCAATGCATAGCCAGCAGCGTATAGGTTATAGACTAAAGGTTCCCACTTCTAAACTCAGAAATTTAGACACTCAAGACAGCTGCCACACAAGTGTGATTGATATATACTGATATTGCCATCCTAGCAGTACAAGGTAAGTCTGTGTCATAACTAAAAAAGGATGCTGTGTATATACCTGACAACTCAGATAATGGATATTCTCAGTGCCCCATGGTTAAGACCCCCACTTTAATATGTCTCAATTCTCCCTCCAACTTGATTTACTAGTATCATTGTTATCAGGTATCTCAAGATGCTAATCTTGAGGTCGGACATAATAACAAGCTGCTGTGTGCTTTATTGTTATCTGGTTTGGTGTCCTGAGCAATGGTGTCATTTCTTCCATATTCTAAAAAGTGGTTATCCTTCAAACGCCACGTTCAAATCTTCTAAGTCTCCTTATGACACATAGAATGAGAATCTTGAGCATTGAAAAGGTAGACTATGTTCAGCAGATAAGAAGCTATGGAAATGAATCTTCAGCAGTAACTAATGCTTAAGTTTAAGGGATCAAAGTTTCATAAAGGAAAATTGAAGCATGATGAAAAATCAAACAGGTAAAATTTAGGAAATATTAATTTCTGTCACCTACATCTGGTTGAAGTCTCCCACCAGCTAAGTGTCAAGATTTCCACCACAATTAACATTAATGGTAATGGGGCTTGCATAAAGAGCATATTTATTTTATATAAAGATTGCATATAAGAATGATAAAACAGCATGGAACCATGTTTTAGACTTACACATGTATGTCCATTGACTATGGCCTCATACCTTTCCAATACATAAACCTAAAATTTTCTAGAATTACATATTCAAAATTAAAATTCAATAATATAACAGTAAAAATTATCTCAACTTTCCTTTTTTGTTTTTTAATTGATTTTATTGAGTTATACATGTTTCTCTACTCCCCTCCCTTCCTCTCCCCTCCCTTTCAACCCTTTCCCATGGTCACCATGCTCCCAATTTACTCAGGAGATCTTATCTTTTTCTACTTCCCATGTAGATTAGATCCATGTATGTCTCTCTTAGGGTTCTCATTTCTGTCTAGATTCTCTGGGATTGTGAATTGTAGGCTGGTTTTCTTTGTTTTATACCTAAAAGCCACTTAGACCCAGCAATACCACTTTGGGTATATACCCAAAGGTTGCTCAATTGTACCACAAAGATATGTGCTCAACTATGTTCATAGCAGCATTGTTTGTCATAGCCAGAACCTGGAAAAAACTTAAGTGGCCCTCAACCAAAGAATGGATAAGGAAAATGTGGTACATTTACACAATGGAGTACTACACAGCAGAAAAAATAGAGAACTCTTGAAATTTGCAGGCAAATGGGTGGATCTAGAAAACATCATATTGAGTGTGATAACCCAGACCCAGAAAAAGAACTATCATATGTACTTACTCATATCTCAACTTTCTATTCAACCATATGACCTAGAATGACATTATAAACTATAATCCCAGACAATGTACTCCAGAAACCACCTTATCAACTCACTTATACCAAAAACTTTTTTAATAAGTGCCTTAGTAATATTTTGAAATCTAACTTCAGAAACCACCAAAATCATACATAAAAATACTGTAAAGACACAAGCATGACAATCAAGCATGGTCCCCATGCTTGGGCTGTACTCTCCTTTTCTTAAGCAGCCCCATATTAGCCACCATGCTTAAAAGTATGTTAAAATATCCTTTTAATAAGCTCCAATTCTGCTTCAATGTGATTTGTCCTGAAATTCTTTTCTTTTCTACAATGAATTCAATAATCTGAGCCCCCATCTTAGTAGATGTCTCTAAAAAGAACTCCTCAGGCTGGTACAGAATAGTGTAGAGCTATCTCCTGCTCTGCCCCAATACCACTGACAAGCTAGCATTCAACGATCAACCGTGCTAATACATACATAATAATACAGTTGTATTTAAAAGCACAGTTTTTTCCTCAACTGGTGGAAGAAAATGTACTTTAAGATGTTAATGCAAATCCATGACAAAAAAAATTGAGAATAAAAATAATTAACAGAATCCAAACCACATAGCAGTTTTAATACTATCAGAGGTAATATTAAAAGACTGAAGCTTTTCTTCCATGATAAAGAAAAAGAAACCTGCTTTGATTCTTCTATTTAAAATAGTCTAGGGAAATCACCGGTACAACAAACAAGGAAATAGAAGAACAATTCGATTTGGGAAGAAAACTTTAACATTATCTCTGTTTGTAGATGAAATAATCTTATAAGCAGCAAACCTAGAAGCCTCCACACCGCCATTAACTTGGGAAGCTAAAATCAATAAATTCACAGGAGCCATAGGATGCATAATTTATAAGAAATAAAACAATTGGCTTACCATATATTAAAAACAGAAGTATGCCCAAGGGAAATTAAAGTTGTGATTCCACTTACAATAGCATCAAAAAGAAAGTTAGCTAAGAACTGAAGAACCTGTTTGCAGGAAACTATAAAATGTTGCTTAATAATTAACTCTCCTGTGCAGTTCACTGTAACAGGGACTTACACGTCTGAAATGCCAGCCGACTCCTAGATAGCGGGAGCTTGGCCCTCAAGCAAGGTGTTTTAATACTTAGTGGACTTTGATAGCACACATTAAGATCTCAGAGCTATGCTTGCTCCCACACTTCACAGCACACTTGCACTTGGGCCATACTCCTTAGAACATTAGCCACCCAGGGAGATTAACTGTGGGGTTTCAAGGGCATGCACACAGACTATAAGCAACTGTACTCACTAGAGGATGGTGGTATGCAAGGAAGGGAAGCTACTGAGGATAGCAGCTCTGTTAAACAACTAAGACCTGTCCAGCACCAGCCTACACCATAGGAAAGACTAGTCTCCAAACTCCAATGCATCTGCTTTTTCAACCTGGAAGACAGTAACTCTAGAAAACCTAGAAAAGCCACTTGAATTGGGATGAAGAGGATTGAGAGATGTTCAATGGTAAATAGCACTTGCTACACACTCAGTCCTGTCCATTTACCTGCAAATTTCAAGATGTCATTGATTTTAACCACTGAGTAGTACTCAATTGTGAAAATGTACCACATTTTCTTTATCCATTCTTTGGTTGAGAGACATCCAGGCTGTACTCTCCTTTTCTTAAGCAGCCCCATATTAGCCACCATGCTTAAAAGTATGTTAAAATATCCTTTTAATAAGCTCCAGGTTCTTGCTATTACAAATAATGCTGCTATGAGCAGAGCTGAGTAAATGTCCTTGTGTTATGAGTGTGCATCCTTTGGGTATATGCCCAAGAGTGGTATTTCTGGGTCTTGAGGTAGATTGATTCCCAGTTTTCTGAGAAATTGCCATACCGATTTCCAGAGTGGTTATACAAGACTGCACTCCCACCAGCAATGAAGAAATGCTCCCCATATTCCAGCATAAGCTGGCATCAGTGTTTTTGATCTTAGTTATTCTGACAGGTGTAACATGGTATCTCAGAGTGGTTTTGATTTGCATTTCCTTGATAGTTAAGGATGTTGAGCAATTCCTTAAGTGTCTTCCAGCCATTTGAGATTCATCTGTTGAGAATTCTCTGTCTAGACCTATAAATCATTTAATTGGATTACTCAGACCCAGAAAGACAAGCATGGTATGTACTCATTCTTAAGTGGATATAAGACATCAAGCAAAGGATACCCAGCCTACAGACCACAACACCAGAGAAGCTAGGACACAAGGAGGACCCTGAGAGAGATATGCATGGATCCCTCCTGGGAAGGGGAACTAGACAAGATCTCCTGAGTAAATTGGAATCATGGGGGGGTGTAAGGGAAGAGTGGAGGGAAGGGGAGGAGGGAGGAGAATATGAGGGGCCAGGATGTTCGAGCTGGGGTAAAGAAAGAGAGGGAGAGCAAGGGAAGAGATATCTTATGGGGTTAGCAAGAAATCTGGCACCAGATAAATTCCCAGGAATCCACAAGGATGTCCCCAGCTAAGACTTCTAGCAATAATGGAGAGAGTGTCTCAACTGGCCCTCCCTGTAACTAGATTAATGGCTACCTTAATTGTAATCATAGAACCTTCTCCAAGCAATTGATGGAAGCAGATACAGAGATCCACATCTAAGCACTGGGCCAAGCTCCCAGAATCCAGTCGAAGAGAGGAAGGAACGATAATATGAGCAAAGGAGTCAAGACCATGATGGGGAAACTAACACAAACAGCTGACCCAAGCTAGTGGGAGCTTACTGACTCTGGAATGACAGCTGGGCAGCCTGCATAGGACTGAACTAGGCCCTCTGAAGTGGGTGACAGCTGTGTGGCTTGGGCAGTTTGTGGGGCCACTGGTAGTGGGACCAGGATTATATCCTTAGGGCATGAACTGTCTTTTTGGAGCCCATTCCATATAGAGGGATACCTTGATCAGCATAGATACAGGGGGGAGGGCCTTGGTCCTGCCTCAAGTGATGTGACAGACTTTAAAGACTCCCTATGGGAGGCCTCACCTTCTCTAAGGAGTGGATGGAGGGTTGGGTGGAGGGAAAGTAGAAATAGCTGGAGGAGGGGAAAGAGGGGGAACTGGGATTGGTATGTAAAATTAAAAAAAACAACAACATTGTTTTAAAAGAAAAGGGGGAAAAAAGCACTTGCTACTCTTGGAGAGGACCTGGATTCAGTTCCCAGAATCTACATTACAGCACATACCATCAATAACTCCAATTCTGGGGATTCTGAGACCCCTGAATTCTTCAGGCACCAGCACATACATGGGAATAAACATACATGTAGCCAGAACACTCATAAACATAAATAAAATGCTTTTTTTGTAATAGGGGAGGAAAGAAGTAGCCTTGGCCATGACTGCCCCTGGAGAGGTATCTGGGTTCCCATTTGGAGGGTCCTGCTCTCTAGGCCTTAGGCCCTGAAGGAACATCACAAGTCCCACCTCCAACCACCAAATCCATTAGGCCCCAGAGCATCCTCTTCATACCTACAATCATCATTTACTGCATCTCTGACTGAACCTGGAGAGGAGACCCCAGAGTGGCATCAGCAACTACCAGAGCCACAGTCCTACCTGCACCAGGAGGAATAGTGACCACCTAAAGCCCTAGGACCCACCTGAACCAACTGGAGGAAGAAAGACTCCCTGAAGCACAGGCCCCACCTGTACACCTTGGAGGAAGAGATAGGCACCAATGCAAGAATACATTCAACAATCTGAAGAGCAATATGGCAACATCTGAACCTAGTGGTCCTGCAAAAGGAAGATCTGAACATCATAACCCAGAAGAAGATGAAAACATCCTTAAATATAATCTTATGAACATGATAGAGACTCTTAAAGAGGAAATGAAAATTGGAAGAAATCAATAAATCCCTTAAAGAAAGCAAAGAAAAAAACAATCAAGCAGGTGAAGCAAACAGTTCAGAGTTCAAGACTTAAAAACTGAAATAGAGACATTAAAGAAAACACAAACCAATGGAAAATCTGGGTAAATGAATAGGAACTACAAATGCAAGCATAACCAACAGATTACAAGAGATAAAAAAGAGAATCTCAGGAGCTGAAGATACAATAGACAAAATAGATTCATTGGTCAAAGAAAATGTTAAATACAACAAATTCTTAACACAAAACATCTAGGAAATCTGGGACACCATGAAAAGACCAAACCTGAGAATAATAGAGGTAGAAGAAGGAGAAGAACTCCAGCTCAAAGGCACAGAAAATATATTCAACAAAATCATAGAGGAAAACTTTCCCAACCTAAAGAAGGTTATGCTTATGAAAGTAGAAGTTTGCAGAACACCAAATAGGTTGAACCCAAAAAAAAGTCACCCTTACTTCACCATATAGTAATCAAAACACTAAACATACAGAATAATGAAAGAATATTAAGAGTCACAAAGGGAAAAGGCCAAGTAACATATAAATGCAGACCTATCAGAATTACACCTGACTTCTCAATGGAAACAACGAAAGCCAGAGGGTCCTTACAGGTGTGCTCTAGACACTAAGAGACTATGGATGGAAACCCAGACTACTCTACCCAGAAAAATTTTTCAATCACCATTGATGGAGAAAACAAGATATTACATGACAAAACCAAATTCAAAAAATACCTATCAATATATCTAGACATATAGAAAGTACTAGAAGGAAAACTCCAACCCAAGAAAGGTAGTGATACCTGCAAAAACACAGGCAATAGATAATCCCACACCAGCAAAACCCAAAAAAGGGAAAAATACACACAATACCATCAACAACAACAAAACCAAAAATAACAAGAACTAAAAATCACTGGTCAATAATATATCTTAATTTCAATGGTCTCAATTTGCCTATAAAAAGATACAGGCTACCAGAATGGATATGAAAACAAGATCCATACTTCTGCTGTATACAAGAACCATACCTCAACTTCAAAGACAAGCATTACCTCAGAGTAAAAAAAGTAAGAAATGAGCTGGTGTAACTATCCTAATATCTAACAAAATATACTTCAAACTAAAATTAGTCAAAAGAGATAAAGAAGGACATTTCATATTCATTACAGGAAATTCCATCAAGATGAAGTCTCAGTTCTGAACATATATGCCCCAAATACAAGGACACCCATATTTGTAAAAGAAACATTACTAAAACTTAAATCACACTTCAAACCCTCACACTAATAGTGGGAGACTTCAATACCTCACTCTCACCACTGGCCTCTTGGAAACTTAACCACCAACAGAGTACTTGCATAGAACTGTCTTGGGCCATTTTGCACATGTGTTTCAGTTGTGTGGCTTGGTACTCTGTGGGAGTAGGGGCTGTCTCTGACTCTGTTGCCTGCTCTTGGGACCCTTTCCTCCTTCTGGATTGCCTCTTCTAGCATTAACAGGAGAGGAGGTACCTAGTCTTGCTGCAGCTTGATATACCATGGCTGGCCGATATACATTAGAGGCCGGTACTTTTATGAAAGTAAGGAAGAAGGAGTGGAAAGGGGATGGGAGGTTGGGGGAGAAACTGGGAGAAGAGAAGATAGGGGAAACTGTAATCAACTGAGCTGGGGGAAATTAAATAATTGATTACTAAAAAATGCATTATGAAAAATACATTGTATACATCCATAAAATTATCAATGAATAAATAAAACTATATAAAAATAACTACATAAAGAGCTAAATATGACATACAGTAGAAATTTCAGTACTCAGGAGGGATAGGCAGGACAACTGCCATAAATTCAAAGTCAGCTTTGACTACAATGTTGTGGGCCCATATTTTATATAAGATATTTACAGGCAGGCTCCCTGGCCATGCTTAATTTCCAAGGCAGCTACAATCCTGCCAAACAAGCTAGCCACATGACAAAGGCCAGGATGCTTGGCTCCTTCCCCTTTATTATTATGTAGATCGCCTGGAAAGAAATGTTGATTCCAAAGCTGGTGAATTAAGTTGCAGGTATTTCAGTAGCCCCGTGTCCCCCAGAAAAAGAATATTAATGAGTATCCACCTTGGTTTACCTGGGGGATAAAAGGTGTTTTGTATAATAAATGGGGTAGATCTTCAGAATAAATGAAGCCTGAGATGCCCTTCCGTTATGACTATGTGAACTGTGTCTCGTTATTTTCTTGCGCCTCCATACCAATCGAATGAGAAAAAATAAGTTTCTATGTTGGGGCCACGGAACCCGACACAGTGTGAGATCTTGTCTCAAACCACCAAAAACCAAACACCATCAACAAAACTACAAAGAGATTCTATCTCATCTCACTTAAGCCAGAAAAGTGTATAATAAAGAAAAGAAATGACAACAAAATTGGTGAGAAAGATAAAATAGAAGCCTTTACACTATCGGTGAAAATTTACCTAGTTCAGCCACCATAAAAATATCCATGGAGGTTGCTCAAAAAGCTAAATCTAGAAACTACCTATGATCCCGCTATATTACTCCCATATAAACACCCCCCTCCAAAAATTTAAGTCAGTCTCCCAATAAGCAATCTAAACATCCACATATATAGAAGCACTATTAAAGGTAACTGATATATGAAACTTGGCTAGATATTCATCCACAAATGAATGGATAGAGAATGTGAAACTCTGTATAGTTTACAAGACTCAGAAATGAAATTAATCTGGTGCCCAATGTTTGGATTACGAATTCATGAAAAAGCTGTTTGCCTGTGGTCCTGCAGCCACTGGGACAGGCCAGAGCTACAGATGGACATAGTCACTGCCCTACCGGCTAGGTTTTCCTTTATCTCCTGGTGGGTTTTCCCTGATCCCCCTTTTCAGGCTGGTGCCAAACTAGGTAGTCATTTTGAAATCCAGTCATACTTTCACTGTTTTAGAAGCAGCAATAAGCCTCATATTGTCATCATCATCGGTGGCAGATCTGGTGAGAAAATTGGGAATTCTTAAGGGAGGAATTACTTAAAAGGGAGTTTTTCCCATGTTAGAAATGGAAGACACAATTACAATAGAGAAAGTTAGGTCTCTGTATGATTACATAATAAATCATTTAAAACTGGAACAATTAAATGAAGGGATAATCAATTTAACTGGGATTGACATACTGTTAATTATAATTTTGAATATCATTGTTGTTGTCTTGATAATCCTTGGTTTATCTCACAAAAAGTTGTTTGGTTTGACTGCCAAGATGTTACAGGTCTTAGAAAAACTTAATAAAATAGATCATTTAGATATTCAGATCCTGACAAAGGAATTTAATAAAGAACCAATTTAAACATTGCATTATCATATTAAAGAGGAACAGCCTATGGTTTTCAAACAACAAACCTTAATATATCCAATACTCTTACACAAACAACTGCCAAATCATAGATATCTCCAAGGCTATGCAAGAGTTAAATGGACTCCTATGGAAATGATGGATTTAGGGCAATTCAAGAAAGTGATAGTCTCATATGTTATGTGCTAACCTTCTGTGGATCAAATGTTAAACATGCGGTCAGTTTATAATAGAATTATTGCTAAAAACTGAATAGACATAGTTAAAGCTGTTTAGAGCTCCGTCCACAATTACAATGGAGTACCTGATTCAGGGAAGAGGCTAAGACTATTGAACAATGGAATAAGCCAAGAGGTGTGGAGATTAAGATACTGTAGAAGAGCAATCTTTATATGATGACCATGCCCTGGCTTTATGCCATGCAGCAGCCTTAAATGCTTGGGACATAACTAGAGAATTGGGAAAGAAAATTGACTCATTTATTAAAGTCATAAGGGCCTAAAGAGAGCCTTCACAGATTTCTTAAAGAGATTGACTTCAGCAATAAATAAAATGATACAAAATTCAGATGCTATACAAATAATAATTGAATCTCTGACTTTTGAAAATGCTAGTTATCCATATAAAAGGATAATTAGACCTTTAAAGGCAAGATCAGCACCCTTAAAGTAATGGATCCGAGATACAATGAATACTGTCTCTCATGACCATGATCATGCTTGGATAACAGAGGTAATTTCCAGGCATTTGAGGAAAAATTGAAATGTCAAGTGTTATAAATTGGCAAACAAGGTCACCTTAAAAAGGATTGTAAACAGGGCATTCCTAGAAACAATGTCTTTTTCTAAAAATAATCCAAACAGAACACCGCTCCCTTATGGATTAGGCAAAAGTTTTGGCAAAGGTAGGCACTGGATCGACAAGAGACATACAAGGCAATCCTTTGCCATTGGGGAACTCCTTGAGGGGCCTCTTGCAGGCCCCTATGTCAAATATGGTTCAGTTGTTTCCTGCCATCATAGAGAAAACTCCTCCCCAAATCTATTAAAGAACCTAATGCTTATTGTAAGAAACCATAGTGCTCTGGATAATAGAACAGCTATAGAAGAGAGAACAAAAAATTATGAGAAACCATAAAGTGAGTATTTTGGCAAACCTCTATAAATGAACAAAGACCAAATTTAAAAATACAAATAAATGACATTGTCATTGAAGGTCTGGTAGACACAGGTGTGGATATAACAATAATTTCACCAGAATCTTTGCACCCAAATTGGCCTCTTCAGGAGGCAAATGTTCAGCTTTTAGGGATTGGAACTTTATCTCAAGTAAAACGGAGTGCAGGATAGGTCGAATGTATAGGGCCAGAAGGACAAAAAGGAAAATTAAAGTCATATACTGCTAACACAGAAATGAATTTGTGGAGACTTGATTTATTACAGCAATGGAATAATCAAATTAACAATCACTCAATCTTAGAAACAACCCATAAATTAATGTATGTTTCTGAAGAAAATATTAGAAAGCATTATAAAGAACAGTTGCTGACCGTTCAGGTTGTACAAGAATAGGGCACAACGGCTGCTGCCTTTTTTTTTTTTTTTTTTGAAAATCAGCAGCTTTTTGAAAAAAGGCACCAACAGCCCTTACTTTTTAAATTGTTGGCAGAAAAACCTATGTGGGTTAAGCAATGGCCTTTAACAACAGAGAAACTGCAGACTATAGAACAGCTGGTACAGGAGCAACTAAATTTTCAACATATTGAAGAATCAACCAGTCCTTTGAATTCTTCTATATTTGTTATTAATCTGGAAAATGGAGAATAGTAATAGCTTTAAGAGGTATTAATAAGGTGAGGCAGCCAATGGGCTCTCTACAGTCTAGAAATCCTTTGATTTCTCAATTGCCTAAAGGATGGCCTATTATAGTTATTGATTTAAAAGATCGTTTTTTCACTATACCTTTACAAGAAAAAGACAAAAATAATTTGCCTTCACAGTGCCTACTTATAATAATTCTCAGCCTGCTTAGAGGTATCAGTGGAAGGTTCTCCCACAGGGACTGTTAAATAGCTGCACCATGTGCCAATATTTTGTACAGCAGCAATTGTAAATGATACTCAAGAAATTTCCTCAATCTATAATTACCATTACACTGGGCGGGGTAGTGCACACCTTTAATACCAGCACTCGGAAGGCAGAGGCAGGTGGATCTCTGTGAGTTCGAGCCCAGCCTGGTCTACAAGAGCTATATTGCATTGTTGGGGATTATGAATTGCTCTTGAAAAACATACGGAGAGGAGATGCTATTTACTATTTAAGCTATAAAATAGGTTTACAATAAATATTCCAAAAGCAAAAGCAAAAGTTCTCTCAAATTACAAAGAGAACTAGCTGAAACCTTCCTTGAATTATATAGGAAACACCAATAACCAGAACACCTACACTCTATACTGATGCAAATATCAGGAAAGGAGGGTCACAAATCATAAAAATTGAAGTAAGCTGTCCAAAAGTCACAATTATATGCTATTCTCTTGGTACTAAGGGATTTTTTAAAAACTTCTCAACATCATTACCAATTTGCAATATGCAGAAAGAGTTGTTTTGCATATTGAAACCTCTAAATTTATACCAGATAAAACAGAATTGACTTCATTATTTATTCAATTACAAGATACAATCAGGAATAGGAATCCTCCCATATACATGACACACATCCAATCCCATACAGGTCTGCAAGGTCCTCTATCACAAGGTAATACAAAAATCAAACAGTAATTGAATGGGAATATGCTGAAGGCCTCAGAATTTCATTAAAAAACATCATGTCAATAGCAAAAGATTAAAAAAAGACCTTTCTATCATGTGACAACATGCCAAGGAAAAATAAGAAAATATCCTACTTGTTCTTTATACAAACAAGCACCACTACCTGCAGGAAGCAACCCATAGGGTACTCAAATGAATGAAATATGGCAGATGGATGAGTTCCATTTTGTAGAATCTGGAAAACTAATATATGTACACCACACCATTGATACCTATTCAGGGTTTCGATGGGCTACTGCTTTGAGTTCAGAAAAGGCTAATTTGATAATCACACATGGACATCACAGGGCCATAACAAAGACAGACAATGCTCCAGCATATGTCTCTAAGAAAATGAAACAGTTTTTTGCTTATTAAAATATAAAGTATATTACAGGTATACCACATAATCTTACAGGCCAGGCAGTTATAGAAAAATCAAATCGAACTTTAAAGGCTATGCTAAATAAACAGAAAAGGGTGATAAATGCCCCCAGATTACATAATGCTCTATTAACTTTGAATTTTCTAAATGTTAATGAGAAAGGAACAACAGCTGCAGAGAAACACTGGACAGTACAAAAAACCACAGAATTAAGTCAACCAGTACACTTTAAAGATGTGCTGACGTCAGAATGGAAACTAAGACATATGTTACATTGGGAAGATGTTTTGCTTTTGTTTCCACAGTGAAAGAAAATCTATGGATACCATCAAAACTGATAAAGCCTCAATTTGAACATGAGACATCTTTAATTAGAAAAGATGAATACTCATCAAACACCATAGCTGTTTAATATAAACTAACATATAAAACTAACAAATGTTTTTCATTTGATCAGATATAACTTGTCAAAACAGAATCTCCCCAAAATTAGGGTTAGGGAAGGGCTTTGGTTTTGTCTTTTCAGGAGAATAAAGGCATTCACCTAAGGAATCTGATGACCACTATGCAAATGAGATATCTGAAGAAAATTGACAAATCATCCATAAAAAAATGTCTCAAGAAAAAGAGTAAATTGGCCTGTTGCATATCATATTACTAACAGGATAAAATTTCATAAATCTTCCAAAATGCTTTTTTCTGCTGTTCTCTACAGACATATAATGCAAATGGTCTCTTTGTAGTCTCAGTTCAGGTAAAGATAAAAGCTGGCTTTGGAGTTGAAGTGTGGCTCTCTCCTTCTCTAAGCCCAAGCATGCATATTAAAGTAAAATCCAAAATCTCTATCCCATGTTAGAAGAGCCACCTGATATGGGACAGAAGAAAAACAAATATTTAAGAACAATCTTATTGTCAATAATTGCATAATCCTTTGGCCTTATACTGACTCTTTAAAAGCTTTCCTTAAGGCATAAAATATATAAGATTAATATATATGCATATACTTATATTTATTCTAAACTTTTTATCATGATAACACTTGTCTTATACAGTACTAACTAATTCTAGAAAAAGATTTCATCTACCTTCCTGTACATGATTTGGGGTTTGAGATTTTCACTTTTTTGCAGTGAACCATGAACAGGCCTAACAACGAACTTCAAAGTCTCCACAAAAAGGATGGGGTCCCACAATGATGATTCCTCCAGGACTATGATAATACTACTAAGATGAAAAACAACACCTAAGGATCAGCTTTGGACTACAACCTGCTCAGAATAATTTCAAGGTGGTTAGCTGAGATGATCCAGCCTCACAGACTACTCTAGCCAGGACTTGCGACAAGCCCTGCATTTTCCCATTATGCAGAGACTGGACAACAAATGATAATGTTACCTCTCCCAGGACTTGACAATTAACCCAAATTTTTCTTTTCAGTATTCCCTAAAGATGCTGTGACCCCCCCCCCAGACAGCAGGAAATAAATTTGAGAATATGATGTCCACATTCTCAAGAGGTGGGGTGGGTTCATTTTTGGTCATTCAATGGGTTATGGATATTTGTCATTGTTTAGGGGAGTTGGTTATAATTTATTATTGGTTATGGTCAGGAGGAAAGTTTAAAAAAGGAGATTAAATTCAGGAGATTAATTTAATTAAATTAAAAAAGGGGGATACAGATACATTTAGAAAAAAGGGTAGATTATTGAATCTACTTTAAAAAGCAACTACTAGTTTTAAATAATTTACATTGGATTGGAATTTTGTATATTGTACACAAATTTGTATATTAATACAAATTTAGGATTACTTTTGTTAAAACATACTGTACATAATACGTTTCTAATCTAGTTCAAGGTATTGTACCTATACACCTCATTTAACAATAATGTAAATTTCTACTCCTTGAAAGTTATTATTACCAACTGTTTAGGATAATAAGGAAATGCAGGTTAGTAATTAATCACCTATTACAACTAAACTTGTAGGCATATTAGATATGTTTTCAAGGTCAAACAGAGATATATTTCACACACTTCAGAGATCTACCGAATATGACATTTAAGATATCTTAATAACATAGGTTCCTTTTTATGACAATGAGGCATGTCTGCTCCTAGCAGCACCAGTATACTTCAAAGAAGATGATGGGCATTGAAGAAACTCCACATGGAGTTTCCTTTCTTTGTGGCAAAAGTTAGCCATTGAGCAAAAAAAAAAATGCCCTTGCCTCAACTTTTGATAGTATTCTTTCCTAACTGGACAAGCAGGACACAAAAGAGAATGACTGCCAAAACTTGTCAAGACAAGGCAAGACAGCCCTTCAGAATATCCTGCTTCATAGAGAAGTCTGTCAAATATTCTAGGCCTTTAGGCTGAAGATGGATGCCCCAACATTGCAGAGGAACCTTGGGTGACTCCCCAGGCAGCCAGCTGTTTCTACATTCTCACATTTTTTGGAAGTTGCTAGCTTACATTTTCTGCTTACTCAGTTAATACTATTTCCTTCTTGGGTCTCTGAGGTAGTTGAAGGCTAGATAGTATAGTTTTCCTTTTTTATGAGACTCAGAAAAGAAATTCACTAAAGAAGTGTAAAGTGTATAAGGTTGAGAGATATCAAAAGATAGTTTTGGATGGTAATGCAAGTTATGATAGAAAGTAAGTTAGGTACAAGTATTTGGGCTCACCAAGATAGGATAGATAATGGAGTATTTTCTCTGAATTTGTCAAATGAAAATAGACTAGACATTATTGATGTACTTACTGCCTGTACATAGTTACTGTACTTATTGTATATAGTTTTTATATTAGTTAGAGCCCTCTTTTATATTTTAGACCAAAGGGGAAATATAGTGATATTTTATTTGTGTTTTAATAAATAAAGCTTGCCTAAATATCAGAGTGCAAAGCAGCCATACTAGTCAGCCATATAGGCCAGGCAATGGTGACACACATCTTTAATACCAGCAGCCACACTAGTTAGTCATACAGGCTGGACAGTAGTGGTGCATGCCTTTAATCCCAGCACTAGAGAGGAATATAAGACAGCGGAGACAGGAGCGCAGGGTCTCAGTTTCAGTCTGAGGTTCGGTAAAGAGCAATACAGTCTGAGGTTCAGTGGATCGCCCCTCTGATCTGAGCACTGGTAAGAGATGAGAGCTCTCTAGTGGCTTAGCTGCTTTTCTTCTCTAATCTTTCAGCTTGAAATCCAATATCTATGTATGGGCTTTTATTATTCATGCTACAAATATATATGTATAATATATATTAAATAAAACTAAGGAAGACAAATATATTTTTCTCACATGTATTACATATAAACATATACACACATGCACACACAAATATATAACAAGTATTAAAGGATTAATTGAGAGGAAGGGGTATAAGTCAAAAATATAGATGCCACGTGTTATGTTTCATAGGTT
This sequence comes from Ondatra zibethicus, assembly GCA_004026605.1. Lineage (NCBI taxonomy): Eukaryota > Metazoa > Chordata > Mammalia > Rodentia > Cricetidae > Ondatra > Ondatra zibethicus. The sequence goes on along the minus strand of PVIU01022164.1, from coordinate 3,979 downwards.
AACCTAACTCTATATATATACATAAATATAAAGATATACATATATACATAAACTATAACATTAGCATAAGCCTGCAACCATCTATTTATATATAATCTTGGATAAAGCTTTGTGAGATTTTTTTAATAGAGAAAATTTAAAAACAGGATAGAAGAATGAGTTCTAGGATTCAGGAAGCAGTAAGAGTGTTATGGGGACATAGATATGGTTATAAAAAGGCATCAAGCCAGGCAGTGGTGGTGCATGCCTTTAATCCCAGCACTCGGGAGGCAGAGGTGGGAGGATCTCTGTGAGTTCAAGGCTAGCCTGGTCTACAAGAGCTAGTTCCAGGACAGGCTCCAAAGCTACAGAGAAACCCTGTCTCGAAAACAAAACAAAACAAAAAAGACATCAAAGATCCAGTTTGAAGCTGTTCTTTGTTTTTACTACAGTGGTTCATATATATAACTGTATATAGTCTGTCACACAGAAATGGATATAAATAAATGTGAAAAGATAGATAAATCATGAGATTACACCACTATTAATATTCCTAAATGATGACATTATACTATATATCTATACCTTACTGTTCTTGTAAAGATAAACTTTAAGCTATAACCACATTCACAGGTTTTTACTAAAATGCTTGAAGAATTGATGCTGAATTGTACTAGGGGTTTTTTTTATATTAAAAGATTTTTAATTTATTAAAATTGAGTAAGTATTCAGTAGGAGAGTAGGTGTGCTTTACATGAAGGCAGCTCAGGGTTCAATGTCTACCTCTTCACCCACAACCTTCTACGCACACACACAAATGCTCATACACCAAGGTTATATTACATCACATAAATTTGTCAGGTAATTATATCTGTCTATACGGTCAGCTGTGATAGAACATGACAGAAGTGAGCAGTCATTAGTCTATTCTTCCTCTGAATCCAACAGAATAACAGAATAGAGGGACACTGAACCACATGCTCCAGAGAATGAGACCTGAACCTTTTGGTTTTCCATGAAATACAAAGAGGTCTGATACTCAGCTCTCAGACACCATTTCTGCTTTCCTGAGAGCCTTGCACTGAAAGCCATTGTACTAGGGGTTTTAAAATATGACCACAAATCCTACAACACACATTGCATAGAACAATGTATGAACAAAAAAACCAGAAAATTCTTTCATAAGATTCTAACAAATATACTACTGATGTGTTTGCTAAACATACTAGTCAAAATTTAAGTAATTCATAGTAAAATCCAGTAAATGAAAAGTAGAAAAGAACATCATTCCACTAAAAAGAACATGTACAGCTGCTATAAGACTTGACTGCTGAAAACTAAATGCTTTAAGTCTAGAGACAAAACATCTCCAGTCTCATCATGTCTGTTCATCTTTATACAGATTCTACCCATTCAGATTAGTTCAGCTAAATGAGTAAAGACTTAAGAGAAACATGCAACACTCTATCTGTGGACAATACGATGACTGCACAAAAATACTAAATATCTATGAAATAACTATTACAACAAGTGAGTAGCAAAATACCACTATATAAGGCTAATATGTAAACATCTATGGAAACTGAAATAACTGGAAAAATTACAGCCATGATTTCTCCTTAATATAAACTAATTAGCCATATGAAATAAGGCCAAATAAATGAAAAATCATTCTTTATATAACCAGTTACACAATATTAAATTTAAGGTAGTTTGTCAAATTTCAATTATATTGATTTCTTATTTTATAGTGGGTGAAGTTTTACTTCATTGTTGGAAGCCCTTACTGTGGGCCTCGATGTATTTTACAAATAGATAACACAAAGACTAATTATGATGAATCTTTAAACACTGGGCATTTCCATTCAATTTTTTCTTCATTTCCACCAGATCATAACATACCTTAGATAATCTTTTGGAAGATTCACAATTATGGTCTGTACATGGCTTGGGTCCTTTTTCAGTGTCTATAGATGAAACTGAGAAAATATATTATATTTTATATTTGCTCTGATATACTATACCAAGCTACTGAAATTTTGAAAAATGAATATCACTTGTCAACTACATCTCTCCCAGGGAAAAAAAGGCTGGATTTTCTAATGATAAGTATTTCAGCAAAATCCTAAGTCAAATATTTGTTTATATAAATTATGAAAAGTTCATTTCTACAATCATCTTAGGAATTAAGTTCCTTAGTAACTGATGCTGGGATATTTTAATTTTACAGTATTTAACAACAGAATTATTTAAACTTTTACAACGTTTTATATATATATACACATATATATGTATATATGTGTGTGTGTATATATATATATATTCAGTCAGTCTCTGTCAACCTCTATTCATATATATTGGGTATCACTACCCTAATCCAATGCTCAATGTGTAGGTACAAATTGAAAAAGGAAAGATAAACTGTAATAACAATACTAGAAATGCAAAGAGATTGGACTATAGTTGTGGCCATTTTAACCAATATAATAAGCATGGTCATGCACATATAGAAGCAACTATATGCAAACTATAATTCTATTTATTTGTGATAAAACAAGTGAGCATTAGGAAAACTCAATGGACAAAGGAATATTGTACTGATGAGCATCTCTGCAAGGTCACTGAGGAAACTCCTGCTATACTAAGACTTCAATCTGAACTCTGGGGTAAGAAACAGGCTTTATAAGAATTTACAATAGCTAATCCTTACAGAGTAGAATGTCAATCTCATACCCAAACACTTTTGTTAATTCCCACTACCAATAAAAAATATATGAAAATACTCTTACTTGTAACCTTAGATCTATAACTAATTCAGAAACATAGTATTTAATATCTTAAGACTTTCATACTCTGCAAAAAGAGCTCAGTTTTGTCATTTTGGTCATTATTTACAGCTAAGAGAATATAATGAAAACTGTACTTCAGTTTTCAAATTAAAATTACTTATAAAATAGTCAATATTAATTTTGGTAATTTTCCATAAATACTACTTGCATCCTTTAGCTATTCTAGACTATTTTCTAATAAATCATATGTCATCTGTATGCATGTTATTAATTGGCTCATTTTCCCAACAATCCTTCAAACAGAAATAATTTTCCATTGGAGCTGTTTAATTGCTCACATATTTACTAACCCTAATTTCCCTGCAAAGCGACAGTTTACCTGCATGAGCATAGATTCTAAACTTCGAGGACAATTTTTAATATGCTCAAAGAGCTGAAAAAAATTATGGACAAATGAATAAATAAAACAGAACACTTTGTCATGACAAGAATATTAATAACATAAAAATAAATTATGAACAGTCATCCAATAGCTCTAATGCATAGAATTATAGCTGAGTGGAATTCACTAAAAGATTAAAACAACATATTTGAGCAGTCTGGAGAAATAATTAGAGAGCTTAAAGATAAGTCACTAAAATCTGACCAAAAGAAAAGAAAAACAAGTGAACAAAAGTGAAACAGGCATAAAGAATCATGGGACAAGTATACCAGCATTCTCATAAGACATGAGGGGAAGAAGGAGAGATGCAACATTAGAATATTTGAGTAAATAATGGCCAAACTGCCTCAAATCTAACATGATATAAATTTTCACATGCACAGAGATGGAGCCTACATTTATACCATGAAATATGCTATAATCAAACATCAGAAATGAAAGAGAAAGAGATAATCCAGAAAGGACCAAGGACAAGTAATGTGCCACATATAGGGGCTATACAATACTAAATAAAATAGGAATTCTCATTTGATTTTTAAGTCTAGAGTGTAAGTTTCTATAGAGACATATCTTAAAAATAAGGATACACATAGAATATAGGGAAAGGGTTCACTGCAATTAACATGAACACAAAAGAAAGATGGTGTTTCTTTCATTCAAAATAGAAATCAGAATAAAGAAAAATATACCTGATTTCAAGGAATAATATGGTCATTACATAATGAAAGTAGGATCAATCTTTACAAAGGTATAAGAATCCCTCTTATCT
>PVIU01022163.1:0-29964 GCA_004026605.1 Ondatra zibethicus | reverse complement strand
CTCCCTTCTCCTTCCCCCTCTCCCATTCCCCTAACCCTCTACCCCCCACCTCTATCCCCACCCCCGTGCTTCCAACTTTTGCCTGATGATCTTGTTTGCTTCCAGATTCCAGGAGGATCTGTATATGCTTTCTTTGGCATTAAGAGAGTCATTTTAGGACTGGCAAGATACTTGGCTCTGGAGGGGATCCCAGGTGTCCATGGGGATGTTCCCAACTAGGTATTTGGGCAGCAGAGGAGAGGGTGCCGGAACTAGCCTTGTCCCAGAGTCACATTGATGAATATCTTGATCACCACCATAGAAATTTTGTCCAATGGATGGAGGTAGAGACAGAGACCCACATTCAAATCAGAGCAATAGACTGAGCTCCCAAGGTCTAGTCAAAGAGCCGAAGGTGGGAGAAGAGGAGCAAGGAAGTTAGGACCGTGAGGGGCTGGTCCACCTACTGAGACAGTGTGCCTGATCTAATGGGGAGCGCACCAAATCCAGCTGGACTGGGACTGAACGAGCATATGATCAAACCAGACTCTCTGAATGTGGCGGCCAATGGGGGCAGACTGAGAAGCCATCAACAATGACACCAGGACCTATCTCTTCTGCCTGTATTATCTTTTTGGGAACCGAGTCTTTTTGGATGCACACCTTCCTAGGCTGGGATGGAGGGGGGTGGGCCTTGGACTTCCAACAGGGCAGGGCACCATGCCCTCTTTTAAGGAAGAAGGGGGAGGGAGGAGGGGTTGGGGGTAGCGGGAGGGGACTGGGAGAGGGGAAGAAATGTAAAAATTTTATTTTTTTTTTGAATGGAAAAAAAAGTCGGTTTCTTCTACTTCTTCTGGGTTAGGGTGTTCAAGTCTTCCTGTTGTTTGTTCGCTGGATTCTGGTATTATCATGTTGTTTTCAGGTTGTTGGAGGAATTCTGGCATTGGCATCTGCCCATCTCTTCCTTCAAATGAGGCCAGGACAGTCTTGGAGTCTTGGTCCAATCTTTGCTGTGGCTGATTGTGTACTTGGGGGTTTTTCTTGGTCTGCCCTGTCTTAGGTCCCCTCAGCACTGGAGTTGGCTCTCAGATCCCCCACACTCTGAAGCAGGCTGTGCTGGTGGGATCTAATGACCCCACAAATGAAAAGGAGTGCTTGGGGGCAAGATGGGATGGGGTAAAGAAAGCCAGTAGCCAGGAACATGCCCTGCTGGATGGCCAGAAAAGTTTAGGGCATTGGAGGGGGCCTGGACTCCGTTCCCCGGGACCATCCGGCTGGTCAGTCACTCACTCACCAGTCCAGATGTTCTCCTCAATACAGGAGCAGGGCCTTTTGCTGGGCTCCAAGGACCTCGTAGACAAAAGGGCAGGCTTGGGGTGCAGGGTGGTGTGGTACAAAGAAGCCCCAGTGGCAGGACCACTCACCACTTGCTTCCCAGACCCTCAGCCCTGAAGCAGGCTGAGTTGTGGGATCCAAGGACCCCGCAGATGGAAAAGAGTGTTTGGGGCAAGATAGGATGGGTTAAATAAAGAAAGCCAGTAGCCAGGAAGATGCCCTGCTGGATGGCCAGAAAAGTTTAGGGAATTGAAGGTGGCCTGGACTCTGTTTCCCAGGACCATCCATCTGGTGACCACTCACCACTCTCGATGGATCTCCCTTATATGTATATTTCTGCTCTTGATTAAGGTATTGTGTTTGTGCAGCATATTTAAAAATGTAATGTATAATTAAGAAATACAGGTTAATAGACAGTAAGATAGTAATATCTTTAATAGTCAAGCTTGTAGTCATGTTAGTTAGGTTTTCTAGATGTACAGAGATACATTTCAGTTGGCTAGGTATACTTCAAACCTTTCAAAGACTTACAGAATATGGCATCTATATGTTTTAAGAACTTAGGACTTTTTATGGCAATGAGAAATGTTTTCTCCTGGCAGCACTGATCTACTTCGAGAGAATGTTGGGCACCAAAGAGTTTCCTTATGGAGCTTATTATCCATTTGGGCAAGAAACTGCTCTTGCCTGAACTGCTTGATGGTATGTTGTATAAACTGGACATGCAGGACCCACAGAGAAATTATTGCTGAACTTGCCAAAAGAAGGTGAGACAGTCCTTCAGGGTTCCTGTTTCACAAAAGAAACTGACATTCTGCCCAACATGGAAGAAAGCAACTGATGAACTTTGCCAGTACAGGGCAGAACAGATCTTCAAATTTCCTGCTTCACTGAAAAGTCTGGCAGATACTATGGGCCTGTAGGCTGAATATGAATGCCACAATGTTACAGAAGAACTTTGGGTGACTGTCCAGGCAGCAACATGCCTCTGTCAATTCTAGAAAATTGCTTACAATTTGTTGGGGTCCAGTCTCAACCAAAATACCTTTCTCCAGAGTAGAGGCATGGGAATTTAGAAATATAATAAAGAATATGAAGATGCAAATAAAAATAATTAAACACAGAAATATATAGGATAGTATTGGGAGGAAATTTTTCAGTGAATACTGAAAATTCACCCGTGTTTAATTTCCAACTGCTTAAAATAGCCACACCTGTTGACAATAGACTTGAGAGAGAACTCTCTGATTTACACCTAGGTGGGACCTTTGTCTGAGGCAGAAGCACAATAACATTGAAGGAACTAGAAACAAATCTTAAACTCTCTGACTTTTGGTCAACATGGAAATAGGCCTTTTTGAGCCTCCACAATTCCTCCCTTTTTAAAATTAATTTTAATAATGCCTGTGTTTCTGCAACAGGGCAGATGATCATATCTGCCTTGGGTTGAACACTTTTCCATTTCCCAGTCTTACCTGTCTTCAGAACATGCATTTTAACCATGCAAGTCTATGCCTTAGGTGCCTGGGGAAAAAGGATCAAAACCTGCCCTTGACTGCTGATCTCTGTAAACAAAGGGTTAAGCGAGAAAGTACTGGGCTCTGAGTCTTCGAGCCAAGTTTCTGTCAAGAGAGTTTATCAGCAATTAGCTAATGGTAAGCAAGCAGATAATACTTTGTGCTAGTGTATGTCAATGATTAATATATCTCCTTATTAAATGAGTGGAGGATTACCCAGGTTTGGGAATGCCCACTTTTGAATTGGTCTAGAGTATTCAGCTGTAACAAAATCTAAATCTGTCTTATCAAACATGTAAAATTCAAGAATTCTTTGCTAATGCCGAACTTTTCTCAGACAAGTTCTAATCATTTTCTAATCATTAACATCTTATAGTGAACTAAAGCATTAACAAGTCAATACCATAACACAACTTAACAAATCATGATTCTCTTAAATCCATTCTAACCAAAAGACAAGAAAAGATTTTTGTAATGGGTAAGAGTTCAAATGCAATGTTGCTTTTAAGCAACTGTCCCAGCAGCAAAAACCCTTAGGCTACCCTCCTCATATCTGAAGAGGGGCCCTACTCACTCCTTGTAATGAGTCTTTTTTTCCCCTGAGGGGAAAATAGAGATCTCAGTTCTCAGGTTCTCTTAACATTTCAACAGCAGACTGAATACCTTATTGGCAATCTGAGTTCTGTGTCTGAAAACAGTTAAATGTTCAGTCTGCATTTCTAGTCCAGCTCTGAGGTAAATAGAATTCAGATTGCAGCAAGTTGTAATTATTGTGGCTGTCACAGCAGGGCCTCAATGGCTGTGTGGGTCCTGAGTGTCTGGAAGCAGCCCAGCATCCCACAGTGCAGAATGGTGATAGCAGGTCCCATAGATCAGGCACTTCTCTCCATGGGGATAGGGAAGGCAGGACCACAGAATTTCATTCTGACTCCTCTGTGGGGGTGTTAGCAGATATCATGTCATTGGGTCTGGTATTCTTCTGCTGGACACACTGAACCAGGTGTTCTTGAAGCCATCTCGCTTGATCCTCATCCTCATCCTATAATGAAAAAACAGAGACACATCCTCGACCCCAAATTAATACAGGGTCAGGCCCTTTCCATATTGCAGTGCAAGGATTTCTCCACCTTGCTTCAGCAAAAGTCCCTTTTGTGCCATTATGCCATAATCTGTCTGCTGCTGATTGCTTGTGGACATTCATATTCAAGAAGTTTAGCATAAACAGCACATGATTTAAGGGATTATGTGGCATTTGAGGATATAAGTCTTCTTTTTTATCTTTTGAAGTTGTGTTTTCAAGGAGCTATGAGCATGCTCCACAATTCCTTGCCCTTGAGGATTATAAGGAATACCAGTCTTACATTCAATATTCCATTGGGCACAAAATTGCTGAATGGCTTTAGTAACATATCCAGATCCATTATCCATCTTTATTATTTTTTGGGTTCCCACACATGAGTAGCATTTTAAGCAATGAGTTATTATATGCTTGGTGGCTTCCCAAGTTTGTGCAGTGGCCATCAAGAATTCTTTTTTTTTTTTTTTCATTTTATTTTATTTATTATTTTATTTATTTTTTTTTCTTTTTTTTCCATACATTGTTTTGTTTTATTTTTTCCATTCAAGAACATAATTAAAGATAAAAAAAAATTTTTTCCTTTCTTCCCCTTCTCCCGGTCCCCTCCCACTACCCCCCACCCCTCCTCCCTCCCCCTTCTTCCTCCATCAAGAATTCTTAATATATATCAATTGTCATATGCATATATCTCAAATTTCCAAACTCTGAGACATGAATAACACCCATTTGCCATATGATTAGGAAGTAGTCCTCAGGGATTTACCCCCAAATGAGGTACAGGTTAATATTGTGGGCATATCTCACATTTAGTGAGAAGCTTCCCTTGTTAATTTAAATTGCTTTTGTAAACTTAGACTATTTTGATGGTGTAAAGCATGTGACTGCTGAGCAAGCTCTACCTGTGATAGAGCGACTATTTTTTTGTAAGTTTATCAGCTAAAGCATTACCTTCAGCTAATGGACTGGGAAGATTTTAATGTGCTCTGATATGCCCCACAAAACATGGCAACCTTCTCTGTTGTATGGCCTCTTGAATCTGATGGAACAGCATCTTAACTTTCTTATTGCTAGTCCCCATATAAGCGATGGTCTCTAGGACCTGAAGAGCATTAAAAATATATCAGCTGTCAGTATATAGATTAAAAGCCTAATTTGCAAAAAAAATTATAGTGTTGAAACACTATAGCCACAGCTTGCAGCTTAACTACCTGAGCTGAGGCTGGTTCTGTCTGCACCTCATGTCCTTTACCATTAACCACATATGCAGCCCTCCCATTAGAAAAGCCATCAGTTAAAATTAACAAAGAATTCTTTAAAGGATATTTTGCTACCATTTTAGAGAAAATGAAGGAATGCAGTTGCATAAGCTGCAGAAAAGGGTCAGCTGGAAAAAGATTATTAATCTGGCCTTGAAATTGAGCAAACGCAATTGCCCAAGAATCACTATTTTGGAATAACCACTCAATTTGTTGCATAGTATAAGGAACATTGATCATAGTTGGTTCCTTGCAAAAATATCTCCTAGATTTTATCCTGCTCATCTGTGCTAAGCAAGCTTCTGCTTAAAAACAAGGGTTTAATACTTTAACTGGTGATACAGGAAGATGCATCCATAAGAGTGGCCCATTTTGCCACAAAACTGCTGTAGGAGCAAGTTTTGTGGGTAATATACATGCTTGCCAAGGCTGGTCATAATTTATATAATGTACTTGCTGTTTTGTATAGCATGTTCTACCTGGAAGAGCCCCTGTCTGGCAGCTTCTGAAAGCTGTATATTGGAATTTGGATCACTGTCCCCTTTAAGGATTTCACTTAGAGGCTCGAGGTCTCCCATAGGATACCTTAAATAAGGTCTCAGTTATTGGATGTCTCCAAATAACTTTTGGAAATCATTTAGAGTCTTTAAACCATCCTTCTTAATTTCTAATTTTTAAGGCTTAATTTCTTTGAGGTATAACATATGACCTATATATTGGAAAGGTGGGTACTTTTGAACTTTCTTTGGAGTAGTAACTAACCCTGCATGGCTAAGGCTCTGTTGTAGTAGTCCATATGTCTCAAGTAAAGCTCCTTCATCTCTATGGGCAAGCAGGATGTCATCCATATAATGGACAATATAAACCTGTGGAAATTGATCTCTGACACTTTGTATAGCCTGAGCAACAAACTTCTGGCACAAGGTTGCACTGTTTGCCATACCCTGAGGTAAGACACTCCATTGATATCTTTTCATTGGCTCTGAAATTGGCTGAGGGGATACTGAAAGCAAATCTTTGGCAATCCTGTGCTGCCAAAGGGATGGTATAAAAACAATATTTTAAGTCTAAAATGATTTTATAGGTGCATTTTTGTATAGTTGTAGGAGAAGGCAGCCCTGGTTGTAATGCTCCCATTGGCTGCATGGTTGCATTGACTTCTCTTAAGTCCTGAATTAATCTACACTTTCCTGATTTCTTTTTAATAACAAAAATTGGAGAAATCCATGGTGAATTAGATGGTGAAATATGCCCATTATACAGCTGTTCCTGCACTAACTGCTAGGCAGCTTGTAATTTTTCTTCTGTTAGAGGCCACTGATTTACCCATACAGGCTCATCACTTTTCCAGACAATTGGGTCTGCATGGAGTACAGGTTTTTCAGTGACCTCTCTTAAAAATACCCTAATACTGCCCTGGGAGGTTTATTGTCCAGAATAAGATTTATCCTTCCCTTATTTTCCTTGCCCAGAATTTGATTAGGCAATAATCCTTGTTGAAACATTTGATTAGTAACAATTGTGTTGGGGGAATATTCCCCCATTCTGGACATAATATCTCAGCCCCATAGATTTATGGGTAAGAGAGGAATAATATATGGCTGAAAAGTTCCTTCATGGCCTTCTCTGACCTTCCAAAGTTCATTACTACTTTGTTCAGGATTTCAAGTCTGACCAATGCCCTGTAGCTGTGTAATAGTCTCCATCTTGGGTCATTTCAAATACCATTGTCTAGCAGTTATACCCGAAATATCTGCACTAGTATCTAGAAGACCAGAAAACCTTTTTCTATTTATAAACAAGGTAAGTTGTGGTCTCCAAGGACCTATGGTTTGTAACCAATAGGCATCAGATGAACCAAATTTGGCCTTTCCTCTCTTATCTTTCTTAATTTGATTTTTGGTTTGCACAGCGGGAAGTAAAATTAATTGTGCAACCTTTGACCTGTATTTACCACAGAAACTCCATTAGGAGAGTGAGTTATGACCTTGATTTCACCCTCAAAATTAGCATCAATGACTCTAAGGGCAACAATAATCCCTTGCGTAGTGGTGCTACTTCTACTTTTCCTGAAAGGGGATTTCCTAGGTTATCTCTTTTTACTTTCACTTGCTAGTCCAATGTTTTCCTCTCCTGCATCTCCTGCATAATCCTGGCTCCCTTCTTGTCCTTGGGTTTACTCTCCTATTAGGACATTGTCTGATCTGATGCCCCATAAGACCACATCCAAAACAGCTTCCAGGAGGTCCTGTATCTTGCATTCTTCCTGTGGGCTTTGATCTCTTTGTTGGGATAGGACAACATTAATTGTCTTTCCCTGCAAGACATTGGCTATGGCCATTCCCTGTGTATATCATTGGCTTATATCAGTGCAAATTCAGATATAATCGGTAATGTTACCTTGTTTTCTAAAAGATCTTAGAGCCACTTTACATATAGTGTTAGCATTTTAAAAGGTTAGCTGTTTAACTATTAATTGTCCTGCTTCTGTGTCTCCAATCAACCTATTAGATGCTTGTGTCAGTCTGGAGACAAAATCTTGAAACAATTCATCTGGTCCTTGTCTTATACTAGACAATTCCTCTGCCAGTTCTTTAGAAGATGGAAGTTTATTCCAGGCTTTCTTGGCAGCTGCATTAACTTTTACATATGCTGCCATGTCATATTCTAACTGTTGATCTATCCCTGTATAAGGTTCCTCACCTGCAAGCATTTCATATGAAATAGGAACTTGCTGAGCCCTGTTTCTCTCAGCTGTGGCCTGACATTGTTATGCAAATTCAGTTTTTCATGATAGATAGGCTCCTCTTGACAGGGAAGCTTTGGCTATCTGCTTCCAATCCCCTGGGGGCAGAGCTTCCACAGCTATATTTTCTAATAGCATCTGAGTAAAAGGAGCTGTGGGGCCATAGTGAGCATAAGTAGTTTTTAATTCTTTGAGTAACTTAAATGATATGGAAGTATATACCCTGAGCAGATTTCCTTGAGCATCTCTTTGCTCTATTGCAGGAAATGGTGTAGGAGGTCCTTCTGTCTATGTGTTGCTTTCATTAATGAATAAAGAAACTCCTATGGCCTGTTGATAGGGCAGAACATAGGTAGGCAGGGAGGATGGAACTGAATTCTACGAGGAAGAAAACAGAGTCAGAGTGACGCCATGGAGCCGCCAGAGACAGATGCTGGGAATTTTACCTAGTAAGCCACTGCCACATGGTGATACACAGATTAATAGAAATGGGTTAAATTAAGATGTAAGAGTTAGCCAATAAGAACCTAGAGCTAATGGGCCAAGCAGTGTTTTAACAAATATAGTTTCTGTGTGATTATTTTGATTCTGGGCAGCTGAGACAAACAATCAGGCCCTCCTCCTACAAACTGGAGAACCAGCGTGGCCAACTAAATCCACACAAAACCTGAGAGGGCTTGAAAAGGAATTCTAGAAAAATTACAAAGTTTAACACAGCTTCTTGCTGCTTTCTGGTGGCTTGCCACAGCTCCTTTGAGAGAGATTTTCCTGATTCAGCTGTAGCAGGAAAAAAGTCATGGCCATTTTAAAATGCCAGCTTCCTGGCCTATGCTGCCAGCATGATCTCTGGCTCTTTTGGGAGACAGAGCATTTGAGTGGGGTTTGTGAGCAGACTGCTGCAGCTTGCTTAATGGCAGCACAGACTGGCTGTGTGCCTAGAGACAGGGCACTGTGCATGTCTCTCAAAGGTGGTGAGCAGCTCCACCATGCTGGACTGTGCAGAGTGAGCCAGAAGTACTGTATATATCGTAGGAATGGTGCAGCCTAAGTTTTAGGCTGTGCAGTGTAAGCAGGAAGTGCCATATAAACCCTACTAATGGTACCACATACATTTTAAAGAAGTGGTTAGCATTTTAAGAAGTGCTCCTGGACAGTAAAGAATTAGAGATTCACAATAGGACAGATTCAGACATGAAGAACTCTAAATGGTTCACAGTGTTGGATAAATGTACATAGGCAGTGTTTTAATGAATATGGTTTTGTATGATTATTTTGGTTCTGGGCAGCTGGGACAAACATGCGGGCCCTCCTCCTACAAGGAAATAATTGAAATCCTTGTATTTCTTCCCCTCTGCTAGCAGCCTCTCTGATACAAGCTTGTAAAGGAGACTCATAACTAATGTTAGGTGTCTGCTTTGCCTTTGGAGTTCTCTACCTCTAAACCAGCTATTATGGTAGGAAGAGAATTACTCTTCTGGTAAGAGTCCTGAACCCACAGAGTCTCCAGTCTCCATGATAGTGAGGTTACCAACTCTTTCAAGCCTTTTAACTCCTTTCAAATCTTATCATTTTGTCCCTGTCTCTCAGCATTGTTGGTCATTAATGAGGGAGATGAAGACTTCTTTTCATAGTCTTCTGAGTCATTAGGCTCTGGCCCATTATAATTATACAGTTCTGTAAATCTAGCAGCTCCTCCAGTAGTGTCTCCCTTCTAACCAGCTCAGAGGGAAGTATTTCCTGATGTTCAGGATTTAAATCCAAACTTTCCTGTATTAGATCCAAAAATGAAGTGAATCTGCAGAGATGCTTACTGGTCTATAATTGTAATAACACTGTAAGGATCTTTATCCTGATATCTTTCCATGTTGGAACATCTAAGTTCCTGCAATTGGAAAACCAAGGGCATAGTTGCTCTATAAATTCCAAAAATTCCTGTATCCAATGCTGCTGTACTTGAGCTCCCGTTTCTCTTAATATATCTTCAATTACCTGTGTAGCTATTTGATTACTTCTCCTTTGTCCCATAACTATATGTATTATTTACAAATTTTATTCCTGATTTTTTCTTTCCCACTTCTCTCTTGTTTTTAAATTCTACTACTTATTTCTGAGCACTTATTACTCACCTATCCACCTGTGGTGTAATTTTTTCTGGCAGGTTCCTCACATTCTCCTCCATATATCTGGCTATTCTTCCATGTTTTTGGGGTTCACCAGTTAGCCCCATGTTGTGGCACCATTTGTCAGGGGCTAGCCTTGACAAAAATACCTTTCTCCAGAGTAGAGGTATGGGAATTTAGAAATATAGTAAAGAATATGAATGTGCGAATGAAAATACTAAAATGCAGAAACATATAGGATAGTATTGGGAATTTTTCAGTAAGTACTGAAAATTCATCTGCGTTTAATTTCCAACTGGTTAATATACCCCTGATCTCAAAAGGTAGGAGTAAAACAAAAGATTGAATTAACATAATACAAGGAAATAAACATACCAATTGAAAGTCACAGGTTACATTCATAATTAAACATTCTGTTGCTAGAACAAAGCAAGTCACCAAGTCACATTCATGCTACACTCTGTAGGCAAACCACTCCCTGGGTGGAATCCCAAGTTATTTCCATAAAGAGAACTGGAACTTAGTTGGATCCTTAGACTTTTGTTTGAGGTAGGAACCAACTGGTGTTGGACAATTCTGTATTCTGTCAATTATGTTTTAAATATATGCTGATTGGCCAGTAGCCAGGCAGGAAGTATAGGTGGAACAACCAGACAGGAAGTAGAGGCAGGGCAATGAGAACAGGAGAATTCTTGGAAGGAGGAAGCCCATTCCTCCCAGTCCTGTCCAGACACCAAAGAAGGAAGATGTGACCTGCCCCGTTGAAAAAGGTACTGAACCATGTGGATAACATATAATAGAATAATGGGCTAATATAAGTTATAAGAGTTAATAAGAAGCCTGAGCTAATGGGCCAATCAATTTATAACTTATGGAGACCTCTGTGTGATTTTCTTTGGGATTTATGGGCTGTGAGAACTGGGCAGGACAGAAATCCCAACAAGCAGGCCCTCATGTTACAACCAACTACTTCCCTATTCCAGGAGCACAAGTTCTTGCAATTAGCCACACCTGTTGACAATAACCTTGAGAGAACAAAAACTCTCTGATTTACAACTAGGTGGAACTGAAATTACTCAGCATGAGTGAGAAGGAAACTCAGGACACAAACAAACCCGCTTAGGAGTTTATTAGAGGGGGTGCATACAGGCCTGGGAATCGGTGTGCAAAGAGAGAGGGGGGAGAGAGAGAGGAGAGACCGAAGCTGCCTCTTTGAGAGGGAGCCAGGAAAGAGAGAAACTAAGGTGTCAAGCAGGAAGGAAGATCTGCCTGCCTCAGCAGACTGGGAAGGGAGTGGGCGTGGCTTGTCTCTTAAAGAGACAGAACAATCATTACATTCTCATCTCTTTTTAGGCACCACAGGTTAAAGGAATTGGGGCGACAGATTCTCAATACTTCTTCCTGCTTATTTGTGGGTGTCATCTTTGGGGGGAAACTGAGAAGGCTGGGTGCTGGTCACATCCTGGCACAGCTGGTCTCTTTGCTCCTGTCTGGTGTTTGTGGTATGGAAATGTCTGGTGTCTCTTACACCTCTTTAAGGTATTGGCAGAACAGAGGACAAAGTTTAAGTTAAGGAAAAAGAATTTAGGACCAGGGAATTGAGGGGGATGTATCTGACTTATTTAAGGTGGATCCTTCAATTCAGCTCCCTGGAACTCACAAGAATTCTTTGGGTTTGTGAAAACAGAAGTTTTAGACATATACATTGTATAAACAGTAGCGTATTTATGTCAGAATGACTGTGACAGATATTTTTTGCACAGTATTTTTAAGACTATGGAAAGTGCAATGAGAGAGAAGTTTGGTAAATTGTATTTGTCCTCACACCTTTATAACTTGCAGGTCTTGTATTTGTATTTTACTGAAATTTGTTTGGTGAGGTTGTCCTTTTAAACTGACAAAACCTCTCAGCTGTCAAACTGCATCAGAGATCTTTGGGAAGGATGAAATTTTACTTGAGTTACTAATTAAAAATGACAGAGAACTTACTCGGTTGACATCTAGAGCTACTCTTCAGGGTTCTCCATGGTTGCTGAAGGTTGAATTTGCCTTTTGCTGTTTAGTGCAGGGCCTGCCAGGTTCCAGAATATCCTGTGGACTAAGAAATCTGTAGGAAGACAATCCTACCTTGACCTGAGCAGCAGCTAGGCTGTCAATTCCAGTGATTCTGTCCACGTGTGGAGATCTTCAGGTTAGATGAAAGGCATTTTTGCCCAGTGGTCAGTGCTTGGCAGTTAAAGTGAATTGCAGATGGATGTTGTTCTGTGCCCATTTGTCTTCTGTCTTTTTTGGAGGAAATAGAGTGCTGCTGCTAGGAGTCAAACTGTCTCTTTTTGTTATGAAAAGTTTTTTTAAATAATTAAATATTTAAATGCCATATTCCCCAGATCTCTAAGCAGTTGAGGGCTATTTATTAGGTACAGCTGCAGTGTAGACTCTGCCTGGAGGGCTGGGTCTGAGATTGACTGTACTGGCTCTCAACTTAACAGGTAAGATTTATACTCATAAAAAGACAGAAAGAAGAAAAAACTGCTTGCAATAGAAGGTTAATGGCAGAACTGACAATAGTAGAGAACATCTTAATATATTTTAAATGAGGGTTGGATTAAATATAAAGTATTTTTATAAGAGACTTAAAAGTACATACCAGTTTAAAACATGAGACTTATTGTTTTTGTAGTCTAAAATGAGATGCAATGAACAGACAATTATAACATTTAATGGTAAACATGTATGCACTTAAGTTACATGTATGAACATACACACAGAGTGAACAGGAATTGGGCAAAGTAGATGCTCTTGGTGGGTCCTACAAAAGGCATGCCACTGTATAAAACACACATGCAACAGAGTCAACAAGAGGAATTTAGAGACAAAAACATAAGTAAACCTGGGGACCAGGCAGGGTATACTTCAGTAAAGATGGCAGGACTTGGTCACCTGACCTGGCTCTCAATTAAGATGGCAGTAAGGTCACCCATGTTACAGAATTAACACTGGGGAACCAGGCAGGGAATACCTCAGTAAAGATGGTGGAACTTGGTCACCTGACCTGGCTCTCAGCCAGGGTGGCGGTGAAGTCACCTGACCCCAGTCAAAATGGCAGTGGTCACATGTTGTATGGAAAAGCTACAATTTTTAAGCTGCAGGAATTTTAAGCTTAATAAGAGAGACCTAGAGGCGTGATCCGCCCTGTGGCTGAGCCTCCATGCCACAAGCCACAGAGGGGAGCAAAAGGCTGGAACTGAAAAAGCCGCAACATGCCACAAGCCATGGTGGGGAGCAAAAGGCTGGAATTGAAAAAGCTGCCTTGTGGATCCGACCAATCTTGTTGGCAGCAGTAACCATGGCAGGGTCCATTTGCCTGTGTGCTGACAGTAGTCAGAAAGCTCCCATAAAAGTGGAGCCAGTGGGACACCAGCAGAGTGAGTGTAAGAGCTGGAGAAGTAGGGCATTAAGGCCTGGGGTTTTTGGGCATCTAAAAGGCATCCATCCCAGGGAGGATAGACATGGATGGCTTGTTAACCATAGCTGAAATTGTGAAAATCCGCAAAATGGTGACACCACAAAGCGCACAGTGAGATGTCTCTCGACTGTGGGCAGGGTGTGAATCAGTGCACGATTTTCACAAGACCCATGGGAGGGTGTCCCCCAAGGTCATGAGTGGGAAGGTAAGGCCTGGCTGGATCTGGTCAGGGTGACTCAGCCAGAGAGGCCAGAGGCCACTCTGAGCGGCCTTTTATGGTAAGGAAAAAAAAAGAAAAGAAAAGAAATGGAAAAAAAAAGAGAAAGAAGAATCTGAGGGACCCTGGGCCCCCAGTCGAATGCACCGCACAGACTGTGCAGTGCTAGCATGGGCGGACTGACCCCGGGTCAGTCCAAACACAATTTTAGCTAAGAGAAGCAACCAGAGCAGCATGTGGGAAACTCACCAATCAAAGCCGGTGGTGTGAGTAGAAATCACACTGTAGAAATCTTGCTCAGACATATGGAATACATGGTTGTGGTGGAAAACAAATACATGGTTCAGGATCCCGACCCTGGAAGAGGGGTTCGGGGCAGGAAAGCCTCCCTAGTCTCTCGGCGCCAATGTCATGGATTATTAAAAATTGGTGCAGATCCCCAAGTAGCTGCAGTGGCAGAAACGCTGTAGGTACCTGAGTGGCGGCAGGCAACAGAAACGCTGCAGGCCCCCAAGTGGTGGCAGGTAGTGGGTCATGTGGTGGCAGGTAGTGGGCCATGTGGTGTCAGGCAGGGGGCAGCGGGTCCTGAGAGCAGCCAGTCCCAGGCAGGGACGGTGCAGGAGACCACGTGTCAGGTCTCCGAAGGTGGCTGGTCCCCTGTGGTGAGCTATGTCATGGTGGGCGAGAGACAGATGGATAGGCACGCCATGCAGAGTGAGGTTGGATATTTATTTAGTGGTTATGGAAGGGAAGGGAGAAGGGGAGAGGAGCAAAGAGGCAGAGAGAGAGAGAGAGAGAGAGAGAGAGAGAGAGAGAGAGAGAGGAGAGACCAAAGCTGTCTCTCTGAGAGGGAGTCAGAAAAGAGAGAGACTAAGGCTGCAAGCAGGAAGGAAGATCTGCCTGCCTCAACGGATCAGGGAGGGAGTGGGCATGGCTTGTCTCTTAAAGAGACAGAACAATCATTACAGGAACCTTTGTCTGAGGTAGAAGCACAATAATCTTGAAGGAAATAGAAACAAATCCCAAATTCTCTGACCTTTGGTCAATGTGGAAATAGGCCCTTTTGGGCCTCCACAACAATGTACTTCATGATAACTTAGGTAATATTATATCTTTCTGAAGTCTTTGATGGAATTGATGAAAGATAGTTATAATTATAAAATATAAATTAGATATAAAACTTTAGACTCACAAAGATAGGATAGATGATAGAGTATTTTCCTTAATTTACCAGATGTAAATGGACTAAATATTGAAACTATAATTCTTGCTTGATAACTTTTGTTATATGTAATTTTACTATGTTAAAGTTAAAACCTTCCTTTTTATTTAAATAGAAAATGGGAGGTGATGTAGGATTCCCCCGCTGTATGTGGTGAATATGTTTTATTACTATTTGTTAATAAAGAAGCTGTTTCAGCCTATGGCAGGGTTGGTCAATAGCGTGGCACTTCAGATGGCCTTGTGTTCCCTGATACCTTGTTGGAACATGAACTAAATAATGACTAAGGGAAAAGCGCCAGACACTAAGTTGCCAAGACACAATTATTGTCAAACATGGTGCTTTGGAGAAAGCAGATCCAATTCTGCCCAATTCTATTGTATTTGCCATCTCTCTCTCTCTCTCACACACACACACACACACACACACACACACACACACACACACATATCTACCTATCTACCTACCTACCTATCTATCTATCTATCTATCTATCTATCTATCTATCTATCTATCTATCTATCTATGCAACTTAATAAATAGATTGTCCTTCCAGTAACTGATTTATCTTGCCAGAGTATTGACATCTTAGAGCCAGAACTCCTGGCTATGAAAAGCTTTGGAAAATTATATCCAACTTATTTACCAGCTCCTAGAGTTTAGGCTCTTAATAAAATTAGAAAACCCTAGAAAATGGTGTCACTAAAACTAATAAAAATAAAAAAAGCACTAGGAAAATGTGTCACTGATATATCTTATTTGTAAAATTGTAATGAAGTTTAAATATCAAGATAGAAGTATGATTTTTGTTGTTGTTGTTTACCACAACAATGAAATTGCCTAATCAGATGCTATTGCTTGAGACCATCTCCTTAATAGGGGTGAGCTGATCTAAAATTGTGGGTTCTCTAATGAACTGACACTCTGTAATGTATCAAAGATCATCTCTACAGACAGAGATTTCTGTTGGGTTGCATGTGACCTCGTTGTGAAGAGTGCACACTCATGGATTGATATGTTTTGTTGGGCCTGGCACCAAGAAAAATTTATGTAATGTATTTACATTGGAATCATATGCATGCTAGATGCTTAGCAAAAAGTTGGCATGGATAAATGCTTGTTTATATTTCTGTTCACTTACCCTTTTCATTCGAGCTTAATTGACTTGACCTTTAGTTTCTCTAATGGTGTCATCTCGACTGGGACTAGATCAGATTCCAACCACCCCCAGTGGAGAACAAATTTTAAACGATTGATTCTCCCTCAGAAATCCTCTTATTCTTTTTTTCATTTTTTTAAAAATTTGTTTTGGAGACAAGGTTTTACTATACTGCCCTGGATGGCTTAGAACTTACCAAGTAAACCGAACTGGCTTTGATGTCGCAGATATCTCCCTGCCTCTGCCTCCCCTAAGTAGGAGTATAAAAGGTGTGTGCCACCAAGCCTGAAATTTTTCCTTGCCAAATATAGAAATATACTAAATTGTATAAGTATATTTCCCTTAGAAGGGGAGAGGCAGATGTTGAAATAGAATTCGGAGTGCAAATGTTTACTGCAAGTAATACATGCAAAAGGTACATAGATGAAGGAGCAGAAATTTGTATAGCAAACTTTTCTGACTATGATGCCCATGAAAGAAAAAGGAAACAAACATCATACTGTGGTTCAGATTTCAAAAGTCCCTCTAAATCCATTAAATAAGATTAGGCTTAGTTTGTTGGTAGCAGCAGGTTGTTGTAAGTTCAAAGAAGAATATAATATAGTACTGTATTCTGTGTGGTATGCTGCTTGGTTGTCTCAGGGTATAGAGTATGTTGATCTGACACTCTCCATCTAGTATTGCTTTCACCTTCTACTTTGGGCATATTTTTAAGGACATCTTTCAGCCAGTGATAACTAGGCAAGAGCATTAAGGCCTAGCCATTTCCCATCATTACTGGATTCTACCATGGAAGAATTTTGCTCAGCATCTTTCTAATGGATTTAGAGGGACTTTTGAAATCTGAACCCCTATGAAAGAAATGGATACCTTAGGAAAGTCTCATATTGGGCAAAAAGAACCAATGTTTAGACACTGGCTTGAGGCTGTTGTTCAACAGTGAATTATTTCTGCAAAGAAAATATGAATGAGTCACATCTCTAGCTAAAGTTGACTAGGAGAGCTTAACTTTCAATAGGAATTTTTATGAGAGACGTCTTAACTGGTTCTTACTAGATATAGCAAGCTATGTCTTCAATATTTTAGATCATTCTAATAAAAATCCTGCCCTTTTGTGAGAGTAATTGAAAACTGGCAGAATCAACAGTTTAAGAACTCAGGAAACAGGACTAGAGAGATGGCTCATTGGTTAAGAGTAGTGGCTACTCTTTGAGTGGTCCCAGATTCAATTCCCAGCACCCACATGATGGTTCACTACTATCTGTAACTCCAGTTACAGGGGATCCAATGCTGTCTTCTGATCTTTGCTGGTACCATACACATACGGTACAGAGACTCACATGCAGGCAAAATACCTGTATGCATAAATTAAAAGGATAAAGTAGAGATAAAAATAACACAGAATACCTGAGGCAGGAGAGATGGCTCAGCAGTAAAGACCACTTGCTTCTCTGAGGTTTGCATTCAGTTCCTAGCATCTGCAATAGGCTAGTCACAATTGCCTATAACTCCCATTCCAAGGGACCCAATGTTCTCTTCTAACCCATGGCACCTGGATATACTCGAGCCCACATGCATACATATAAAAAAAGAAAAACAAATATAATCATTAAGAAAAGAACTCTAGAAACTAACTAAAAGCTTTGTAGAAATTCAGAGCATTTATTCAAGAAAAATAACTGAATCTCAGTAAAAATGGTGGCATTTGTGGTATTTATTGCTATATGTCCTGCACCTTAGTATACTTGTGACACTAACAGTTGACATTCCTGATGTTATTCCCATTATTGAAAATTATTTGATTTCTGAAGCCTTGGAAAATACTTTGAAATCAGGAACTTGATGTCTTCAGCTTCGTTATTTGTTTTCTGGTTCTATGTAAACTGTTACATTGTTCTATCCTTGTAAGAAATGCCACTGGGATTTATTAGGTATTGGATCTTGTGCTTAGAATAAGAATGCTCCACCACAGACTCATATATTTGAATGCTTACTTACAAGGGAGAGAAAAGTCCTTGAAAGGATAAGAAGGATTAGGAGGTGCGGCCTTGTTGGAGAAAGTGTGTCACTGGGGGGTGGGCTTTGAGATTTCATGGGCCAGTCTCTCTGTCTCTGTCTTCCTGTCTGTCTCTCCCTTTTCCCACCTCTCTTCCTGTAGATATATATTCCAGGATATAGCTCTCAGACATTGATCTAGTGCCATGTGTGCCTTCATGTTCCCTGCCATGATGATACTAAACCTCTGAAACTATAGGCAAGCTCCAATTTAAATGCTTTCTGATTTAAGAATTGTGTTGGTGGGCTGGAGAGATGGCTCAGCGGTTAAGAGCACTGACTGTTCTTCCAGAGAACCTGAGTTCAATTCTGAGCAATCACATGGTGGCTCACAACATCTGCATAAGATCTGGTGTCCTCTTCTGGCCTGCAGGGATACATGCAGGCAGAATACTGTATACATAATTATTAAATAAATCTTTAAAAAAATAGAATTGTGTTGGTAATAATGTCTCTTAACAGCAATAATGTCTCTTCACAGCAATAGAACACTGACCAGGATAGATCTATAGATCCCTCTGAGTAATGTGAACATATTAATATCATCTTCCAATCTATGAACATCAAATATGCTTCCAATTATTTATATTTTCTTTGATTTCTTTCTTCAATGTTTTATAGTTTTCAATGTAGAAGTACTTCAAGATAATTAGTCATTGGAAGTGTTCAGCCTAGATTTGACATCCACACCACCACTACCACCCCCACAGCTTAAGGAATACCGTGGAAGAGGATGTCTACAGAAGGTAAGCTACGGAGAATGGGTAGAAGTGCTGGGAAATCCTGTCCTCTGGACATGACAATGAGATTATACTCATTAATTCACAGCAGCTGAGGTGACCTGCCCAAGATCAGTCCAGTCATGAGGCTCTGGGAGTGGGGGAGTCAGTTTTCTTCAGGATGTGACGCTTGTCAGTTGCTAATGATTCAGTAAACAGCCCTAAACCCATGCACATAGAGGCAGCACTAACTAAAACAAAGGGGAAAAAGGAGGACATGGGGTTCGGGGAGGGGAGGTTGGTGGGGGTCTGGAAGGAGCTTTGGAAAAGAACATGGGAGATATGATCACCACACAGTGCATAAAATATATAAAATCCTTAAAGTAAAATACCCAATAACTAATCATAGTATTGGAAATATTTAAAAATATGTCATAAATACTGTGTTCTTGTTAAGAAAAAATTTGCCTAAGGATAGGTGTGTGTGCACATGTGTATGTAAATGCAAATTATTTCTGAAAACACAATGATCATTTGTCACCAGGGAAATGCAAATCGAGAGCTCAAAATCCAAAGCTTCTGATAATCTCTAGAGTGGTGCTCCTTCTTTGATCTCAGTAGGTTGGCAATAATAATAATAAATGGAAAACAACAGGTATCGAGGAAGATGTGGAGAAATTGAAACTGTCATGCACTGCTAGTGAGAATGTCAATTGCCAGAGCAGTCACTGTGGGGAATACTTTGACAGTTCTTCAAAAGTTGAAATATACAGCTACCATAAGATCCAGCAATTCCAGTACCCCATACCTAAGAAAATCATAAACATCTATTCACCCCCAAACATGAACAAGTATATGCATAACAATTTTATATGAATAAAGTACAAGGTACTTTAAAAATTATTTGCTATGTTTCCTCCCTTCAGGAACATAACTTTACTAAACATCTATTTGTTCATTTTCTTCAGTTTATTATTCTCTTTTGGCATTAGGCAGCTTGATTTTTTTCAGGCATAGTGACTCCATTTAACACAGAAGCAATGGAAAATGTCAATTATCAGAGTCTCACAGTGGCCCTAAAGACACTGAGATTGGAATTCTCCAAAGCAACCACGGCTCTTGACCTTTGCTGTGATCATCTCTTCTGATGCCCTAGTTTTTGTGTCTCCACACGCACTGTGATGCTCCCTTCCTGGGGGATTGCGCCGACGCCACTTGTAGTCTCCTATGCCCTCTCTCACTTATTCAAGAGGACACAGTAAATAGTCCAGCACTGAGGTTTTGAAATAATGGCCTATGCTTATGTCATTTCAGCTAAGACATGAATAGGAACAGAAAATAAAGAAGTAATCTGGGTAAGATGGAACCAGAATGGAAGGAAATAAACAGCATTGGATGTACCCCAATCAAGGATCCTCTTTTCTCATGGTACAAAGTTAAAATTAGGTTATCTAAATAGAGTATTGTATGTTAGACATGAAATACAACCTCCTAAGTACTACCTAATTTAAAAACTGGAGAAATAATTTCATGTTTATGATATGAACTTAGGGAGCATTTCTTGGCATCTGTTTTCAGCCCTGACTTGGTCAGCCACTACTGACTGTTCTCTGTTTCCATTTAACTTTCTAAAGCGCCCACTTTCTTAGTCTTCATGCCAAATGCGGCAAGTTGTTTTCCTTCTCTTTTCAACCTCTGCATACTGAAAGCCTCAAGGCACCTGATGTTACTCCTAAAATTTCCTCTCTATCTGACATGGTCTTTATAGGTGAAGTCATCCAATTAAATGCTCTCTTGACACCTATGTATGAACTGTTCCTGGAGTTATAGCTTTAGACAGTACATTATCCATTACTTAATAACTTACAAAGTTAACCCTTTAGATGGAACTAAGTGTGCTAAATATCTTCAAATTCCTCTTTGCATATTTCAATAAGTATCTAAATTTTCATTTTTCATGAAAATATATTTTAGTTTTCATCCTACCCAAATCCTGCCTCTGTCCTCATCTCAGTGAAAGACATCATCATCTAACTGGTGCCTGAATCAAATTCCCTTGCTGTGTCTGTCATTCCTAATGAGCCTACCTCCCAAACACAGCTGAATCTCTCCTCTAGTGCCTAAATCCTGCTACTTGCCTATTCTAAGCTGCCATTATCACTCACTTGGACTACCTAGCAATCAGTCTTCTCCCTGCACATGGCACTCTTTACCCAATAGACAGAGTCTATGTTTTAAAATGAACATTAAATTATGTGTTCATTTACTTAGGATTCATCAGAACTATCCCTACAGACTTAGACTACATTAAAATGCCTTACTACACCCTACAAAGTGATGTCACCACTATTTATCTTTGTGTCATATTGCTGCAATTTAAATTTGAAATGTCTCCCATGGGCACTTGGTACCCAGCTGTAGTTGCTATTTATTTATTTATTCATTATTTGTTTATTTGCGTTTGTCTATGGGTATGCCAGTGTAGTAGCAAACATATAAACATCAGAAAACAACTTGCTAGGGTCAATTCTCTCTCCTTCTACCTTTACATGTGTTCTAGGAGTTTAACTCAGTTGAGCATGTTTGGCAGTAAGTGACTTGACCCCCTGAGCTGTCTTGTTTGCCCTGGAACACTGTTTTGTAGGTTATAGAGCACTCTGGTGGAGGGCCTAACTGATGGAAGTAGTCTTTGGAGATAAAACCCCCTTTGGGTTCTATCCTAAGTTCTCTTCTTGCTGATCATATACCATGGGGCTGAAATGCATCTGAAACCATAAGCTAAAATAAACCATCATTTCTCAAGCTGTTTCTAATGGGTATCTTGGTTATGATGATGCAAAAGTAGCTGATGCTATTATTGCTTCCTCATTCACTATTTTCCAGCCAGACTGAACTTGTATTACCATAAAGTGCCAAGCTCACCCTGATCTAGGCTTTGGATTTCGCTCTTCGCTTTTGCCTGTAGGACGCTCCAGGTATGGATCTGTTTCTGCAAATAAGATTTAATTATTTACAGTTATGGCCTTTTCTTTGCTGCTGACTGTGGCTACTTTCATTTTCTAATGGAAGAGCTGAGCTGCTGAGATAGCTATCATATTACCCACCAGACTTTTAAGGAAAATGTTTCCCAAACCTGGTCTGTTGCATAGTCATCTCCTTTTTCAGGTCTCTGGTCTAACTCCTGTAGTCAGACATACTTCCTGCCTCCTTAATTTCCTCATAAACTTTCTCTAAAATTAACTCCATGATTCATCGTTGCCTGTTAGTTAGACTAGACTCTCATATTCCCCACTATTTCTCTATGTGATCTGATATATCATAGTTCCCCAATAAGTGTATGTTGGACAAAGTAATACGTAAAGTCACTGTCTTTATTCATTAAGCCTGTTATAAGACAATCAATCTCTTGGACTGAAGCATTTACAAGTTCAAGCTTATCTTTCAGAATTCTAAAGGCCTAAAGACCGAGAAGTTCAACATGGTCAGTTGGGTTGCTGTCTGGGAGAGCTCGTTAGTTATAGATCCTATTCAAACAAGCTCCTTTGGGCTGATTATTTTGTTTAATAAGCACACTAATCCCATTCACAAGGGTGGAGTCCTTGTGACCCTGAAAGGTTAACAACTGAACAACGTCTGCATTGGGATTCCAGTCAACATCACAGTCGGCATAGCAAACACTAAGCTATTTAGCAAACATTAGACACTTAGACCTGGCATTTGTTTAAATCAAGCTCCACGAGGAAGGGGGAAGAATACCTTTAAAAATAAAGGCAAATGAGCGCCCAAAGAAGAATGATCAGTGTGTGATAAATGTGTGATAAAGCCAATGTTATATTAATTTATGCTTAATTAATTAGATCATGTACAGGCAAATATTTAAAGAACACTTTAACATAATGATTACAAAAATCAAACAGAACATTTCCAAAATTGCCTTGCCTTTCCATTCATTTGGAAAACAATGTTAAGATTAACTTGTTGAATTAATTTTAATCAGCAGATGGAATGAAGTGGGAGAGATAAAAGTATGAATTGAAAAGAATGACTTTTCAATATATTCTCAAACCTGGCTACATTTGTGTTATCTTTGTTCTTTTGGGGGTCAAGTATTTTTTTTTGTTACTGTCTTTCTATTGATTTACATTTTGTCCAACTCCCTCCCTATTCACAGTCTTCATGCTCCTGTAAGGCCAGGACATGGGAGCTTGTCCTTGAGCTCCCTCTGCTGGCAGCAAAACAAGTTGCAGAGTTAGTCACTAATAAAAACTGTACAGTGGATGAAAACTTTTTAAAATCTCTTTCAATTTGAGAATAAAAATGAATGTTGATTTATATATTTTGGTAAAATTAGAGATTGTAACTTTATCAGGCCAAAGTTTAAGTCCATCAAAATTCACCTTAGCATTTTTATATGCATGGTTCCATATTTAATTTCTTTTGAAATATTGTTTCTCTGTTAAAGTCTATGAAGCCTGTGCGGATGCTCTTAGTTTTTCATTCACATATAGATTTATGTATTCTCATGTGGTTCCAAAGCAATAATATGTCATACATGTGACGAATATGCTATCGCATCTACTCTTCTCACTTTCTTTTATACTTTTTAAAAATGAGATTTTTTTTTTTACAACAACCACAGGCAAGGATTCTGGGGGAGGTGCATTTTACACTGTTGAAGGGAGTGTAAATTAGTACAGCCATTATGTAAGTCAACATTTAAATTCTTCAAAAAAGTCTAAATATTATACTTCTATATTATCTAACTATGTCCCTCCTGGATATAGACACAAAGGAATTCAAGTCAGCATATCAACATTTGGGGGGTGCTCTTCACAACAGGCAATTTATGCGATCAATTTAGGTGCCTTTTAGCAAATGAATGAATAAAAAATATGCTATCTATACATAATGGGGTTTGATTGGCCATAAAGAAGAAGAAATAACATCATTTTATGAAATGCATTATCACATCCAGCTAAGTAAATCAGATGCACAAAGATAAATATTGTTCTACTCTACTACGATAAAGTCCCATTGAAATATAGGGAATTATTCTGGAAGATGATGGAGACCAACAGAAGGGGAAGGGGAAGGGGATTTAAAAAAGCTTAACAAAGCTATATGGGGAAAGTGCATGAAATACATGCATGAAAGTATAATGAAAATCATTAGTTAGTACAATGAATATGTTAATTACAAATATTAAATATAATGGAAGACTAACATCAAAAACGAATCTGAGTATGTTAAGAATTATCACATATACTATAATGTATGGCATGTTTGTCCCAAATGATTGAATGTTCATAAGAAATTATTTACCAAACATTGTTATTTCTAGATACATTTTTGACAACACATATGGGAGGGGTGTAAAACAGCAGTTCCTGCACACTAGATCTAATTGCCCTAAATATTGTTTTGTTTGTCACGGTATGCAACTGATCACAGTGGATGACCTTTGGAAAGAACTTAATGATTATGGATTCATTTGATTGAGCAAAGAAGTAAGGATTTGTACGAAGTCGTCTCTCATTCAATAATTAGGTGTTAATTGATATATGACGCACAAAAGTTTCTGGTAATACTTGTCTAGTGAAAATTCACATGGCCAAAAGGGGAGGACATGAAATGAGGAGGGGGACTTGTTGGAGGTGCTCGGGGGAGCTAGAGGGGGTAATTAGGAGTGGATATGATCAAGGGACAGCATTTACATACCTGAAATTGTCAAAGAATATAGTATCAATATTGCTTAAAGCAGTCACTTAAACATCTGAGTTTCCCTATTTTAGATTTCATAACTTAGATATTTTCTGAGTTGGCATTTGAAAAAAATATGTAAACAAGTACCTTGGCAGATAGTTGTACATTATGAGAGATATAAGCCCTAGTTGCAAACACTTTGTTTAGGAACAGTCCCCGGGAGCTTAGAAGTATACAAGATAATTTGCAGCCAAGGTAGAGATGAAGAAATAAAAGTGTTGACATAATTCAAGGATCTAAGATGAATCCTTTCTACTTGTGGCTTGTATCCATGAGTGGAGGCAGCTGGTGACTGCAATCCTTCCCTTCTCGCCTCCAAGATGACAGATGACATATGACTAATAAGACCAAAGGGTCTTCCTAGAAACCAGACAACCTTACATCCAAAGAGTATCAACTAAGTTGTCAACTGGGAAGTTATAACTGATTCTAGAAGGCTAGCAAATGGGAAGGGTGGTGCCCTTACATGCCCCAGTGCTGGAAAGTAATATTAGAATCATTGGGGGAAAAAGAAGAATTGGACTTTAGTCCTTTTCAGTATTTGTAGTCATATTCAGGGAGGTAGTGTATTGCTAACTGAACACCTAGTTTGGAAGCGCATGGAATGGAAGTGGCATTCATTTGCCACCACACATTATAATCTTCACATACCCCACACTTGTGGCAGGAACATTTCAGATTCATATAATTTTTAGTTATTAGTTTAGATTCATATACTCAATATTTTATCTATCAATAAATATAATAATAATTTTAAATAACATGAACCAGAATATTCCTTCAATAGATAATCATTGCTACCCTAGAAAAATAGGATCCTGATGATCTTCTGTGAAAAAGATACCCACTAATATGAAAGCAAAATTCAAGACAAAGCGAGAAAAGTGTATTACCTTGGCTCTAGGAGACTTAATGTGGACTAAGCCCCAAGCACAGCCCTCTTTTCCAATTTCTCTCCTTGACTTCTCTTTTCAAGCATTCTCTTCCCCGACCACTGAGCTCTCACAGACAATCTTTAATTACATACCTCTGAGTAACTTGGGTGGACAATAATAAGATTATGCAAAAATGTTTTAAATACTCTCACAGAAAATAATTGGAACCATTGGACCTAATCATGAATTAGCACTGTGACAGTTGTATATAATATATTTTTGATCCATGATTCCTGTGAGAAGTCCGTGTAATTTCACCATTTTCTTTAGATACATTGTTCTCAGTAATAAGCAATACAGAGGTTTGTTTCATGCTTGAATTCTAACTAGCATGTGGCCATATAACTGAGATATTAAAGGTACTTAGGCATTTAGGAATTGAAAGTTTTGCTGTCAAGGCAAAACTATTCATTTCAACCAATTACTTTTAAAAGATCAAACATTACAGTTTTTAATTTCTAAGATTAGTCCCATCTCTTAGGTCTCATTTTTTAAATCTCAAAATCCTGGGCTCATTATCCAAAGACAGTTGGATAACTTTTTTTCCCTTGTGGTTCTTACCTTTGCTTCATGCATTTTGGTGATGAGGAAACTAGAAACAAGGTCCTAACTCATCTAGCTTATATTTGCATGAATCATTTTAGGAGACTCGCTGTAGCATGTGCTCCAAAGGAGGAGCTGGAGAACAAGGAAACTAGTCAGGAGCCTTTGGAGAAGTCCAGATGAGAGATGACAAAAGCTTGGAAGAGTGTAGCCACACGCAGCTGTCACATTCGGTCACATTTTAAATGTGTTGAAAGGATAACCAGCAATATGCTCCAACATATGATTTGGGGGATGAAGGAAGAGTTACAGATGATTCCCTGATTTAGAATTCAGTAATTGGAAAGGTGGAATCCCTCTCAGCCATGACCCCAAGTATCACAAATTACCTTCCTGTAAAAGAAGTCAGTCCTTCCCACTCTGTTTTGTGACCCTTTAGTTAGGACCACTTACTCAGTCTGGAAAGTTCTGTATCTAGTAATATGGTTCTAAACCTCATTGGCTGTTAGTCCTGTGCACTCTACCCATAATGAATTCCTCCAAACCAAAATAAGTCCTGTATTTCCCTCTGACAAACCATAGCTATGCATCCAGGCAGTTTGCATTGGCTGCTCTTCAAAGTCCTGGAGGAAGCCTTCCTCAAACTCCAATCTTCAGAGTTTAGTGCATGTAACAAGCAAACAGAAAGTAGCTGCTGCTTGACATTGTACTGACACAGCCTTAGTAGGCCCACAAATCACTTGGAGCTTCTTACGTCACAATTCACAGGACAGAAACATTGCCTTTTCTCAGTCAGTATCATTTCAAATAATCCATCAAAACTCTGGATTCTGAGAACTATCATCCATCCTGCTTTAAACCTAAGTACTTTGGGCTAAGCATTGTAGAGTTGAAGCTTTGGTGTCTCCTTGGAATTTTCCTTGTCATTTTACATCAATTATAAAATCTCATACTTATGACAGGTGTCGGGATGTGCAGTTGTAAGCACAGTGTTTGGAAGGTGGTAGGAAGAAGGCTGAAAGTTCTAGGCCAGCTTGAGCCCCACAGGGAGGTCCAGGCCTGTACTACATAGAAAGACCTTAAGATCTCAAAAAAGGGTCAAACATTTATCTCGTAATTTAGAGAACTTACTATTCTAAGGAGAGCACAGGAAAAGACTTTGAAAAGTAAAATAAGGTGTCATTTCGTTATTATGATTGGAATTGCCTTCAAATGAAAATGTTTATCAAAGAGAGAATGTGAAAATGAATGATTAATTTTCTATTTGTCATCAGGGTCAATTTGCAATAAACAGGATAGGCTGGGTGATTCATGTGGGTTCTCAGCTTGAAGATCCTGTCTTTAAATGATGTGTCACATTTCATTTTCCCCTGGCCTCCACTCACTTGGTTTTGGGTTACTAAATGAGCACCAATTTACCTTCCTGGAAGCCAGTTACCCAGAGAAACAGCACTTGTATCAGAGTAGATATTTTCTTTTTTCCTTCATAGCTGGAAAACTTTGGAAGGTTGAAGGTTTATCCTCCTGGAATCAAGAAAAGCACCAAGACTGTTGCTGGTTTGTGGATAATTGTAACGATTGTCTGGGAGTTTACAATTGTGGTCTTTTCTGATGCTCAAAGGGTCCAGACTAATGAGCTCCTCTCAGGAAGGTATATAAGAAGCACCTGTAAGAATAATCACCTGTGGTTTCTTATTGCTTCCTTCTCAAAAGAGAATTAAGTGTTGTTAAAAAGAAAAAAATGGGCTAGGAATAGCTCTCAAGTGTAGCTCATGTTCACATGGCCAGCATCTTCTAAACCAATTGTGTAGGTATGCAAACATAATCCTAGTACCTTGAAGGCAGAGGCATGGAGATCTAATGTTCAAATTCATCCTCAGCTACACAGTACTTTATAGGCCAGTACTGAACACATGAAACCCTGTTTTTAAAAAGAACTAAAAGATATTTCAATGTTTAGTTCCATGTATTTCCCTTATTACATAGAATAATGTCATGTCTCTCCATTCTCTGGAAAACATGATAAAGAAAATTAAACTTGGTGGGTGAAATCAAAAGCAGGCCTTAGAGCTCAGATGATAGCGTGTAAAATATTTTGCTAAGCAAGCATGAGAATATTATTTTGATCCCTGATACCCACATAAAAAGTCAGGCATAACATTTTATATCTCTAACTCCAGTGATAGAGGTGGAGGCATGAGGATTCCTGGAGCTTGCTGACCAGGCTAGCCTTATCCATGAGCTTCAGGTTCAGAGAGAGTGAGAGCGATTATCTCAGAAAATAGATCAAGAGTAATGGGAAAAAGACATTGAACACTGATATCTGGCATTCACACGAAACACTAGCATACACACATATCCCCCACAAACACACATACACATATGCACTCACATATACCATAGACACAGGCACCCAAATAATAGTTATTGCTTTGCTTCAGGAAATATCTACACACATGATCTTCAGTATTTGGATAGGAAAATAATGATTCTGTAGTAAACAAAATAAAATGTAATAAAGCATTTCCGGGCCCAACAAATTTCTTTGTTAATACAGAATATGTAAGTATTGTGTGTGTTTTGCAGATAGCAAACACCAGAAACTTTAAGGCTCTGATTTTCTACCATGTAGTCTGACCAAAATAATTTTCTGTTTGGAATAGACAAGAACAACTGAAAGAACCAGAAGACATATGGCTGGTGGAAAGAAAGCCTCTACTGAAGATGTTAACCTTTGGTGAGGATGTTCATTGGCCAATATATGAAGACAACCTAAGTGTCCATTGACTAATGAATGAACAAAGAAAAGTGATACATATACATAATGGCATTCTACTATCCAATGATTAAAAACAAAATTCTGCCATTTACAGCAACATGAATGGACTGTAGACCACTATATTAGTTCAAACAAACCAGGCAGGAAAAACAAGAAGTATCTTAATTATCTCATGCATAGGTAATGCTCTAGATTCCTTTCTGTTGCTGTGATTAAAACACTCTTAACAGCTGGGCGGTGGTGGCACACGCCTTTAATTCCAGCACTCAGGAGGCAGAGGCAGGTGGATCTTTGTGAGTTTGAGGCCAGCCTGGTCCACAAGATCTAGTTCCAGGACAGGCTCCAAAGCTACAGGGAAACCCTGTCTCAAAGGAAAAAAAAAACACACTCTGAACAAAAGCAACTTTTTTAGGAGAGGAGGGAGGGGAAACTGCGGTTGGTATGTAAAATAAATGAAAAAAATTTTATTTAAATAAAACAAAATATAGTAATAGAAAAAGAAACCACAGAAGATCACTACTTGTTGGTTTGTGCTCAGGTCCATGCTTAGCAGCCTGCTTATGCAGGAACACCTGCTCAGAGTGTTATCCCATACAGTGGACTAACACTAACACAATCTTCCACAGACATGCCCACTAAGCCAAACTGATTTGGGCAGTTCCTCTATCAAGAATCCCTTTTTAGATGACTCTAGGCAAGTAGTTCACAGCCTGTGGATTGTGAACCCCACGGGGGTCATATAGCAGATAGCCTGCCTATCAGATATTTACATTGTGATTCATAACAGTAGAAAAATTAGAGTTATGAAGTAGCAACAAAATAATTTTATGGTTTGGGTTGCCACCACATGAGAAAGTGTACTTAAGGGTTGCAGCAATCGGAAGGTTGAGGACCCTGCTCTAGGCTAAGTAAGTTGAGCTCCAAATCTAACTAGGACAGGTGTAACCTAAAATGTTGATTTCGTAGAAGGAAAGAGGGTAACTGTGATTACCAGAAGCTGGGAGAAAGTCAGTGGTAGATAAGGACAGGGGACATGTATGTACAAAGTAAAGGTTAGAAGGGAGCCCAATGCTTT
>PVIU01022162.1:0-29963 GCA_004026605.1 Ondatra zibethicus | reverse complement strand
ACAGTGTGCCTGAACTAATGGGAGCTCACCAAATCCAGCTGGACTGGGACTGAATGAGCATATGATCAAACCAGACTCTCTGAATGTGGCTGCCAATGGGGGCAGACTGAGAAGCCATCAACAATGACACTGGGACCTATCTCTTCTGCATGTATTATCTTTTTGGGAACCTAGTCTATTTGGATGCACACCTTCCTAGGCCGGGATGGAGGGGGGAGGGCCTTGGACTTCCCACAGGGCAGGGTACCATGCCCTCTTTTAAGGAGGTAGGGGGAGGAAGGTGGGGGGGAGCGGGAGGGGACTGGGAAAAGGGGAGGAAATGTAAATTTTTTTTGAATGAAAAAAATAAAAGAATATGGAAAAAAAAAGAAATCTGGGCTTGAGGAAGCTAGCCTTGACCTTGACAGTAGGCACCAGTCATGAGTTAATGAAGGGTCATAAGTTCTTGCCAGGGTTAAAGAATGCTCGCTTTAATAAACAGGAACTTTCCTCAAGCCTCCAAGGGAAAGGAGATCCTTATCCAAATGCCTGACCTTGGGAAAAGGACTTCTGGGGAGCAGACACAAAACTACAATTTCTTAGTCTTACTATATGGGCCTGTTCCCCTCAATAACGCTCCCCAAAGGGAAGGGCCTGCTGTCTCACTCTTTCCCGTGATTCTGCACAGTTCTGACTTCTCTGTATTTAGTAACTGAACTCGTGCCCTTAACGGCCTCATGCCTTTGAGGTAAGAGATGTGTTTTGTCATCAACAAAACTAAAACATTCACCTATTTGTTTAGCTTTTTCAGGGTAGCAGGGGTATTGAGTGTTCAAATAGGACCTTACACATGCCAAGCACATGCTCTACCCTGACATACACACAGTTCATTTGTTCCTTTGACGGGTAAAGTTGGTATCGTAAATTTAGCAAATTCAGCATAATTAGGACTTTGAGTTGGAAATAAAGCTAGGACTTCTGTAAACTAAGATAAAATGCCACCGGTGAGTTCTACAAAATTAGGAAATCTAGAAATCACGATAGGATGGAGCTCAGGCCAGTGCTATCCTAGAGTCTGGATCAAGTGGGTGCCGGGTTCTGAGGGACACGAGGGGGCTTCTCTAGGAGGACACAGCCGTCCCCTGGTCTTAGAGGAAAGGACACTGACTTTGAAACGACACTGGCATAGGAAAGGAGCCACGGTAGCCTATCCCAGAGATCTTGATGGTGGGAATTATTCCCCAGCGCCGCGGCAAATCTGTAAAATGGAGAAGAGTCCAAAGCCGAAAGATGCTGAGTTGGGAGTTTATGGGAATTAAAGAGTCACTGTTCTCGCAACTTTTGTTGTTTCAGAAGTTTCGTTTTCCTCCTGTTTGAAAATGAAAAATTGGAACTAAAGTTCTGCATTTCCTCTCTCTCAACTCCTTTACTTCAAACTCAGAAAAGACAACACTTCTGGGAACTACAAGACCGGGGATTTTGTGTCCCCAAAGTGCTGTTTAAAGACTGGAGGAGAAACCATGGAACTAAAAGAATGCTTGTTCCCTGACCGGGAATCGAACCCGGGCCGCGGCGGTGAAAGCGCCGAATCCTAGCCACTAGACCACCAGGGACATATATGACCCTACCACTTGACCCCCTTGAGGAAACTTCGAACAGAAAACCTTACTCGTTTTCTTAGGCTGGCGAGCCAGGCATTGTGCCCGCTCCTCCCGTCCGCGGCCATCATCGTCTCTCCCATTTACTGCCTGGGTACAGGTCTGCCTCTGAAACCAACAGATCCGCTCCAGCCTTCGCACCAAGTGCGCCTTCCTCTGAGCTTCGGCTCCTGGTGGGTAAGCTGTCGGGCTGACTCAGCGCGTGGCGAGCGGAGTCCTCCTGGTTCCTGTCATGGGAACCGGCTCACGGACGCTCACGCAGGGAGGGACTCCTTTTCCTCCCCTGCCACCTCCATCACACAGCGGACAGGCACCGAAGTACTCCAGGGTCAGACTGGGCTCGTTCCTCTCACCGTGTTGGTTTCTCTGCGGCTCCAGGCAGCCTGCCCCGCAGCCGTGAGATCTCAGGGTGAGATCCAGGCGAGTGGACTTCAGGAGGAAGACCCCCTTGGTTTTCAGAGCCCGGACGCCTGTCAGCCTGGAGGGATTTAGGCGGAGGGGAGAGAGGTGGGTTTCTGGATCTAAGGCTGCGGGGACGGCTCCGGCTGCTGAGCCCTGGTCCCCGTCTTTCAGCGGAAAGCCAGAT
Source organism: Ondatra zibethicus (assembly GCA_004026605.1). Taxonomy (NCBI): domain Eukaryota; kingdom Metazoa; phylum Chordata; class Mammalia; order Rodentia; family Cricetidae; genus Ondatra; species Ondatra zibethicus. The sequence goes on along the minus strand of PVIU01022162.1, from coordinate 27,740 downwards.
GGATCCCAGCGGGGAGTAAGTTGCTGGCGTCGTCGCAGCTCGTCGCCGCGTTCGTTAACCTTCACGTGAATTCCTTTCCACTCCCTCGTCTTCCTGCTTCTTCTATCTTTCTCGGTCTCTTTTAGAAAATTGTTCTTTTCTGTTTTGGAGACAGGTCTCACTACGTAACCCTGACCGTCTGGAACGTGCCTTTAGGCCAGATTGGTTCTCCAGCTCACCGAGCTCCGCCTTCCTCTGCCTCCCGAGGGTCGTGATTAAAGGTTTGTCCCACTACGTCCCAGAAAGTCGTTTCTTGAGCAGCTGTATCGGGGGGATAGCGAACAAGGTCCTGCTTGGCATGTATGGAAACTGCTAAGGGGTCAGGAGAACAAGCCGACGCTGTCCCTGGTGGATTTGTCGCCAGGAAAGTATTGTGTTGTACCCAGTGCAACTCTGGCTGTCCGCAAAGCCCCTGCCACTTCGTGTCCAGGTTCGATAGAGCAAGTGCTCTCCAGCTGAAGCGTGCGCCAGGTGCCTGACAATCTTTCCAGACCAGGAGACTGGGGCCCCGATGGACCCTGGGCCGGCACCGGAGGAACCCACCCAGGAAGGACCGCCCTCTAGGGACTCCCGCTCTGGCCTGCGGTCCCGACTGTAACGACTGTTTCCCGTTCCACAACGAAGCGGCCACACGTTTGCACCACGCTTGCACCACTTAAAGGAACCGCCGGGCCCAGACGTCCGAACCCAGGGTAATGGCGGCCGCCTATGACAGTGTACCAGTTTGGGTTCCTCGGCGGAGGGGGACCAGGTGAGAACTGCTGCCGCCGGCGCCCTGGAGCTTTTCCAGGGATGAGCGCTTCCAGCAGTGAGAACCTCAGACCCGGTTCTCCCCCTCGCATCCGCGGCCTGAAGAGCTTTAGCCCTTGGTCCACGGGGATTCCCACCGCTCTGGCTTATGAATAATATCCAATTACACCTTGGGGATTTGGGCAGTGTAAATTATATAGACACTTGGAGAAAAAGCACGGACCCAAATAGCCAAATTGAAGCAAGCTTTTTTATTTGTGTAAACGGGCTCTGTCCCCCTAAGGCGGGGTTCAAGAGATCAGCCCTGGACACGGGGAAGATGAGGGTTGTTTTGTTGTTGTTTTGGTTTGGTTTTTGTTTGTTTGTTTGTTTTTATATATAGTTCAGGGGTAGGGGATTTTCCAAATGGGAAATTTGTCAGGAAAATAAGCGGCGGGGGTGGGGTCGTGTCACTGAAGTAGAATATAAAAATATAACAAGTTGGTCATAAAAACCTGAAACAAAGGCATGGTTACAAGACAGTCATAACAAAGTGGTCATAACCTCTTGAGACACAGGCATGGTTGTCATTTTCTGGAAAAGGTTGTACAGAACCATTTATAATTAAGATGGGCATAGCACAATCTTTGAAAAACAGAGATTTAATCATAAATGAAAGGCTGGAAAAGATTCCATTTCTGTGCTGGGCCCTCTTGGGACCTTGAACTACACCCCAGCCCCCAGGAGGAGCTGAAGGCCGTGGGACCCCTCTTTAGGGGAAGTATTGTCTAATGGAGAAACCTAAGTTACATAAAGTTGCTAACTGCAGCCCATTTCCCCCAACTCAACTTCCCCTATAAGCTGGGCAACATTTCAAGCAGACCCCGTGGTTAGCCCAGGGTCAGCAGATGTCTGGAGGATGTAACCAGGGGGGCTGTTGCTATCTCCCTTAGATACTAACAGCCTATCAGGAACTAACAGCTGAGCTTTACCTCACCTGTAGCCAACTGTGATATAGGATACCTAATTTTGTATTTTGAGACTGTAACCTTATGACTGCTTTGTGGTTTTTGTCCTTATAAACCCCTTACAATAGTAGACAGGGTTATTCTCGCTCCATCTGCTGTGTCAGACTGTGAGGCAGAGGGCACATGCTGGCTTATAATTAATAAGCTTTTGCATTTGGAAGTGTGGCTCCATGGTGGTCTTCTTGGGGGTCCTTGGACTCAGGCACAACAATAAACAGGAATGAACCTAGTTTGCCTTTACTATAAAATTGCTTTTAAGCCCCAAATGGGGTCAGGCTGGTTTATCAGTAATCCCAAGGGAAAGCAATGCCTTGGGGACATTTGTCAGGTTTTAAAGGAAAGTCTGAGAGGCCTGCAGGGTGAGTCCTGGAGCACAAGGCTGAGAAGAATGGCAGGGAGACCAATGTCTGTGCAAACAAAAACACAAAACAGGTGTGTACCAATGTCTGCGCAAACTAAAACACAAAACAGGTGTGTACTAAGCAAACAAAGCAAAGACAGGGAATCTCCATCTCTGTCCCTCTGTCTCCCTCTGTCTCTCTGTCCTGCCAAACACAAACACCCACGTGCATGCACACACACACACACATGCACACGCATGCACACACACACTCCTGGTCTTTCTTAGCTACATAGTCATTGCATTCCAGACTTAGCTATGAGACTGTGCCTCAAAACCAAACAAAAACAACAAAACTGAAGAGAAAAAGTAAGTTAAGCATTATGAGAATCAGAAACGAGTCTACAGTCACTGCAAGTTTGCCAATATATATATATAAAATATATATATATATATATATTTATATATATATATAAAGATGCCGGGCGGTAGTGGCGCACACCTTTAATCCCAGCACTTGGGAGGCAGAGGCCGGCGGATCTTTTTTAGTTCGAGGCCAGCCTGGTCTACAAGAGCTAGTTCCAGGACAGGCTCCAAAGCCACAGAGAAACCCTGTCTCGAAAAACCAAAAAAGAAAGAAAGAAAGAAAGAAAGAAAGAAAGAAAGACTGTAATGGTCTGTCTTGTCCTTTAAGAGATAAGCCACGCCCACTCCCTCTCCCCTCCCCGCCCTTCTGCTGAGGCAAGCAGATCTTCCTTCGACTTGAGCCTGAGTTCCTTCCTTTGCTTCTCTCGCTGGAATAGGTAGCTGCTGCCCTGGCTCCTTCTCTCTCCCCCCATCTCTCTCTCTCTCTCTCTCTCTCTCTCTCTCTCTCTCTCTCTCTCTCTCTCTCTCTCGGGTAAAAGGAAGACAAACAGTAGGGGGCTTGTCAGCAGATACCCAGAAGAAGAAAGAGGCACAAGCACTAAGAAAAATGACCATTGAACAGTCCAAGACTACGACTATAGAAATGTAGGCTCCAGAATAGAACGTAAAACTAAAGAAGCCACCCATTGCCACAGCCATACAAGCCCATCTCTGGCTGTGGTCACAGCTATAGCTGATAAGTTTTGTGTGTCCCATAAAGATTTTTTTCCTTTTTCTGGGATAAAGTTTGCTTCTGGTGTAACAGACTCGGTGGACTGTCCCTCCATCATTTGCGTGACCCTCCTGGACCCAACATCACAACATCACAAATTCATGGATTCAGCAAAAACAGTTTTCAAAAATCAAAGGAAAATCAAAGGATTCTTAGAGTTAGGAAAATCAGGGACTCTACCGCTAGCAGTTCTGCCCTAAAGGATCTGCTGAAAGTGCTCTAAATAGAAAGGAAGTTGTGGCGCCTGCACTATGGGACAGTTTGCGAGCCGGGCAAGGGGCTGGAGATTGAAACACACAGACAGAGACACGGGTCATCCTTGAAACAAGAATGCCGACTTTATTGTGCTCCAGGGAAGCTTATATAGGGGTCCTTAACTGAGCCACGCCCCAGCTCTTGGGATTTCCAGCTGTAAACCCACCAGAAGCCACTCCCCTGCCATCAGGAACTCACGAGGGGCTCCTGCTCAGAGCAGCTGCAGGCACAGGGAAACAAGGCATTCACTCGGCAGGTAAAGGGTTCTCAGGCAGGCAAAGAAAGCCAAGGAGCCAGGGGTCTGCAGCCCCCCAACAGGAAGTGATGGCAGAAGGATCCTTGGAACATAAAAATACATACATACATACATTCATGCATGCATGCATACATACATACATACATAGGGGCAAACCTCCCAGGAATGTCCTCCTCCATTTACAAGCTGCATAATATCCATGGAGGGCTGAGCTGAGGCTCCTGTGTCGATGCCTGTGATGGACAGGGATGATTGTCACTTGGCACAATCTACGATAACCTAGGAAATCTATTTGGGGATTATTGGGCTGGGATGGTGAGACCAGCCCACTGTGTGTGACACCAGTCCCTGCCTGGGGTCCTGGACTACATGAGAGAAGGGAGGGAGCTGGGTGACCGCAGGCTCTTGTTCCTCTTTGCTTCCTGACATGGCCAGCTGCTTCAAGTCCCTGTCTCTGGCTTCCCCACCATGATGGACCTTGAACTGTGAGCCAGAGTCAGCCTTCCCTCCCTTGTTTGGCTTCTGCCATCACACGGGATCACAGCAGTAGGAAAGAAGCAAGGCAAAGTCTGATGAGCAGCGTTTAATGCCCTGGGCTGGTGGAGGAGAGGGCTGATTCTTTGTCCTGGAGTTCACTCAGTAGATCAGCTTGGCCTTGAACTCACAGAGATCCAGTTGCCTCTTCAGAGTGCTGGGATTAAAGGTACAGACCACCACCTCCCTGCTGCAAGCTGTCTTTTTAACCTCCATAGCCCTGCTGTGTCCCCCACCCCAATCCCAGTTAGTAAATAAATAAATGCAATAAAATTCTCCATAAAATAAGAGAGAAGGGGGGAGAGAGAGAGAAGATAAAAGTACTTGCTCTACAAATCTAGACTTGAACTACATCCCCAGGTTAAAAGGCTTGATATGGTGGCGCACGTGTAATCAAAGCACTCCTGCAGCAGGGTGAAGGCAGAAAAAGGAGAATCACCCAGAAGCTCTTAGGTCAGTGTACCAAGCTTTTTCTTTTGGGTCACCACCCAGCTCCCAAATCATGACATGGAGACTTTTTATTAGTTATGAATGCTCCGTCTAGCTTAGCTCTTATTTTGATCTGTTTCTCTTTATCTATGTTTTGCCTTGGGGCTTTTCACCTTTCTTTCTGTATATCTGGCTGGTGGCCTGACTTCTAGCCCCAGGCATCTCCCTCTGTCTCTCTCATTCTCCTCCTGCTTATTCTCTCTGCTGCCAGCCCTTCCTGTCCTTTCTCCCACCTAGAGGCCAGTCTGCTTTTTATTAGAACAGTTGCCTTAGGTAGGCAAGGTGAAACAGCAACACGTCTTTTCAAAATTAAAGAAATGCAGCATAAACAAATGTAATACACCTTTACACAGTTAAAGTAATATTCCACAACATAAACAAATGTAGCACATCTTTACATGATCAAATATTCCACAACAGGCCAGCTGGCAACAACAACAGAAGCAAAAGAAATCAGCCTCAAAAAGCTGTCCTTCAACTTCCACACTGGTCCCTTGGCATGCATGTACTCTCATTCCTACATCAAACACACGCACATACTCACACACACTCACACACATACATGCACACATGTTCACACGTGTGAGTGCACACACACTATGGGGAATTGTGTCACAACACAGAGACTGAGCTTAAAACAATTAGTTGCTGGAGGACTCTGAGGTGCCTTCTTTCCATCCAAAATATGCCATGTCTGTGTGCCTGTGCACTGCACCTCCCCCTGGTCTAAGCCCCATGACAGCATTGTTCCAGGTCCGCACTGGAGACAGTTGGGGCAGCATTGTCCTAGGTCAGCATTAGAGACAGGCGGGAGAAAGTTCACTGTGCAGGCAAGTAAACAAGAAAGGAGCCGTGCTACAGTTGGAAACACAAACAGGACAGGGCGCCACCTCTGTGGAAGATCCATTTGCAGAATGGGCTCAGATAGAGCACGATATAAGCGCCATCACCATTCCTCCACTATCAAAACAAACATCTGCGGGAGTCAACAAGTGTCTGCTCACTTCCACAGCAGTTATGTTCACTTAAAACAATTTTCTGGAAGAAGGTAGCAGGGAAGGAAAGCAAGGGTGGGGGTGGGGAGGAACTGTACTTGAGGCTTAAGCAATTCGGAGTAGGGCCAGGGGCAAGTCTTTAATCTCCACACCCTCCAGAGGCAGAGGCAGGTGATCCTGGTGAGTTTGAGGTCAGCCTAGTCTATCAAGTTCTAGGACAGCCAGGGCTACACAAAGAAACCTTGTCTCAAAAGAAGAGGAGAAAAAGGAAGAGGAAGAAGAGAAGTAAATTCAGAGTAGGTGCTGGCCAGGGGGCTGAGCAGTTAAGAAGATCATTTCCTGTCCCTGCAGAGTTCCTCGTTAGCCACCACACCTGGCAGCCTACAGCTGTCTGTAACTCCAGGTCCATGGGATCTGATACCCTCTTCTGACTTCTGTGAGCACATACACGTACACAAAAATAAAATCTTAGCCAGACCTTTAGTCCCAGCATTCTGGAGTGGAGGTAGGCGACCAACCTGCCTACATAGGGAGTTCCAGGACAGTCAGGGCTACGTAGTCAGACCCTGTATCAAACAAAACAAAGCATCTTACAAATTCTATATTTCTTCCATATAATTATATATATATTTCTTTTATAATATGAAAGAACTGCAGAGGCAGGCTGGGCAGGCTGGGCAGGCTGGGCAGGCTGGGCGTGGTGGGGCAGGCTGGGCGTGGTGGGGCGTGGCTTTAGTTCCAGCATTCATGAGGCAGTAGCCAGCAGATGTCTGTGAATCCCAGGCCAGTCAAGGCTACACAGCGAGAGACTGACTATCTCAATAAACAAATAGAACCAAAAAAGAAAGAAACACAGAGGCGTTCCCTACTCCTGCTGCCCTACTAGGTGCTAGGATGGACCCCAGCAGTGCTGTGAGTGCAGTGGAGATCAGGGTAAAGCAGGGACAGCTAAGGACTTCCCTTTAGGTCTAGAATCCTCAACTTTCCTCTTCCAAGTGTTCAAAGTAGTCAAAGGAAACCACGCTAAGTTTGTGTTTGGAGATCCAGGGGAATGACTGGTTCAGACTTTCTCATCAGCCTGGGTGAGAAATTTCCAGACCGTGTCTAAAAGAAACTAAATAAAATGGACAGGAACAGCGGTCTAAATCCTGCGCTGGAGACGTGACACTTCTGTAAACTTTCTTTACGTAGGTGAGGAGAGTTGTCAACTGCTGACCCTGGAGGGGGTGGGAGTGGCTTGGGATGGTTTGCTCTTCTGTTTCCTGCAGTGTACTAGGCAAGCACTTCAGTAATTCAGGTATTAAAACTGGGAGTAGCCGTCCCTGGGTGGGCTTGAACCACCAACCTTTCGGTTAACAGCCGAACGCGCTAACCGATTGCGCCACAGAGACACTGAAGAAGAACGCTAGGGAGGCTGGATGCTGAGTGATGCGTCACCAAGTCCACCACGCCTTGGGGTAATCACAGGAGAGTTGAATCCTCAATAGCGGGTCGTGGTGCTCCCTGCGGTGCAGCAGTTGGGACGCAGCCCCGCCTGCTTCCCGAGCTCACGCGGACGTCATGAACCCCGCAAGTCCTGCCCGCACCTTCCGATGCTGGGGTCGCGCCGCCACTCGGGGTCTGGGGGGACCCCACGCTGTCGGGGTCGCGGCCGAGTGAAGGTGCCCCGGTACGCTTTAGGATCGCTCGATCGTTCGCAGCCCCCTGGGGCTGGTTATCCCAAGTGTGTGCCTGAGTCACGGCACTGTCCGGGCTTGGGCCTGGGAAGGGGAGAACAGGTCTGAAACTAGGCAGCACGGCTCCCAGCCGACCGGTGGGAGCTGCCCGTACGGAAGTGAAGACCCGGGAGTGAGCAGGCGTTTCTTCTTGCACAGCAATGTACGCAACTATTTGTTCAAGAGATGAATGTTTGTAGTGTTATTGGAAAATGTTTTTTTTTGCAAAGCATGTGCAAATACTACAATTTAATAATTTTGAATTTATTTATGTTATTTTGAGACAATATCTAGTCATGTAGCTCAGGCTGACCTGGAATTGATTCTGTAGATAAGGCTGGCCTGAAACTCACAGAGATCTGCCTGCTTCTGCCTCCCAAGTACTGGGATTAAAGGTAAATGCCTCCACACTAGGTTTATAATCAATTATTAAAAGTACATCAGAAAATAAGACTCAGCCTTTCCAGTTTGACATTTGGTATTTTAACACGGGCAAGTATGTTCTAATGATGAGCCAGCCTGCCTCCATCTTGTGCGTAACAGCCATTGGAAGGAAACTAACCCCCTTGAGCATATGGCTCTGGCAGGCCTTGCTCTTCTCCCCCATTCCCTCTGCCTTGCTAAAAACCTTTAGATTACATTCCTAAAGCTAGCCACCAAGGTCTGTCTAGTCCCTTATTTGGCCACTTCCTCCTCCTCCTGAGGCTGACTATCAAGGTCCAGCTATCAAAGTATTAAAGTCCAGCAATCAAAATCCCCATTTGACTCACCTAATTAACATACCCAATTAAAATTAAACTCTTCATCCTGACATGAGTTTTCCCCTTTTACCTTTATATACTGCCATTTGCCTATGGGCCATGTCCATCTCCTCCCTACCCAGAAACAGTCCCTGCCCCCTCTCCCTTGCCCTTTTCTCTCCTTTTCCTTGTTCCCTTCCATTTTTCTGGGGCAAATAAATCTCTTTTGTGCTGAGAAGTTGGTCTTGGGGCTCCTGAGCCAATACTGGTCTCTTAGAGCCATCTTATAGTAAAAACCAACTAGGTTCATTCCTGTTCATGATTAACCCTCTGTTTCTCAAGGATTGGGCAATGCCCCACCTTAACAAGTGGTTCTGTGCTGTCTGTTCCAAGAAACAGAAGACATGCCTTTGTTTCAAAAAGTTGGAATGGAATGACCATCTTGCAACCCTCCCTTTGTTTCAAGGTTGTTATGAACACCTTGTTAAGTTCTATTTCTGTAACCCCACCTATTTTGCCCTCCAAATCCCCCATTTGCAAACCCCCTGAACTATAATATCCTTGTCTTCCTCATGTCCAATGCTGACCCCTTGAAGCCCACATTAGAGGGAGACAGAAGGCATACATAATCGAAATAGCTTGCTTTAATTAATTGCATGCTTTAATTCATTTGGCCATAATGATTTAAGTTGATGCTCTTTCTCCTCACATTTTTGGGATTAACACTAGCTTGAATGCTTTATGTAAACCTTTAATATAATTGCTTGTGTTTAACTTTGTTTTTTGAACATTTGCTGTAGGAAACACAAAACCCAAAGGTATGCAAATGTGTATACATGTGTATACATAACGAAAAATAAGAAGATACCCCTGCGCCCCAACTGTCCCTCCATTGCCGACCCCCACTTTTACAAATTATAGGAAGTGGTGGAGAACCACTGTGGCTGCTAGGTGACCAAGGAAGGCAGGAACTTCCAAATCCTGCTCTTGGTGTTCCTGGGTGGTGGGGAAAAGTCAAAAGACAAGACTCACACCATTTACTGCAGATGTCAGGCCGGTGGGAAGGAGTGGCTATCTGAGACAGACGATGCAGGCTGGAAGGACTCCTTCCCAGCTCTGAGCTGAGGAGTCTCCATCTTTCTGCAGGTGCAGATGAAATGCAGTAGGACAGTCAGTAGGAAAAATTGGTTGGTCGACAGTCCATTCCACAACCCAGGAAATGTTAGACAGGGAAAAGGTGTAATATGTGGGTTCCATGGTGTAATGGTGAGCACTCTGGACTCTGAATCCAGCGATCCGAGTTCAAATCTCGGTGGGACCTTTATGTTTGCCTTGGGAGAAAAGTTTTCTTACATTTAAATGAGGAGATCCTCGGTGGCAGAGGAGAGGACAGAGATGGGGAAGCACTTAGGTCGACCTGGCCTCAGGCTCCAGATCAGATCCTTGGATACCCAGGACTGCTGAGGCTGCCTTTCTGAGCAGTCTGCTTGTATCGTCCTGCTTGGATCTTGGCTTTTACTAATTGTTTTCGGGTAGTGCTGGGAGAAGAGCTGAGTGGCTGCGGCCCAGGGGTCCTCGGGAACGGACCACCCAGGCATGCGTGAAACCGCTTTTGCCTCGGAAGCCTCCTCACATGGCAGAGGCTCAGGGAGCTGTTCAGAGGTTTCCATGCAGTAGACTCCTTGCTGGCTCCCCTGGCACAGCCTAGGGAGGAACTCACAAACTCCCAAGTTACCTCTGCAGGCCCAAGAAATTAAACAATAGTTATCAGAGATGAGATAAATACCAAACAACATGACAACTGCACTCTTGGATAACAGCATTTCTTAGGGGACGTGTTTAAATGTTCAGGGGACTGCTGTTTTCATAATAAAATTTGGACACATAAACCTGAGAGAAAAAAATGTATAGTAGATACAAACTCATTCTTTGTAAGCATTTGAAATTAATCTTTATAGTCACTTATATTGCTGTTTTGGATTCTGGGGTTTGCATCTTAGGTATGACAGGTTTGGGACACACGGGCACTAAGCATGGCACCTTGGTACATTAATCATGTTAAGCAGAAGCTGGAAGTGCACTTGCTCCTCTCCCACATCCCCTTTCCCCACTCCAAGCAGGTGCCAAGGCTCAGGGGTTGGCACTGTTATGTAGCTGTTAAAACCTTCCGTGTTGGAGGGACTTGATTAAGAGATAGGACTTAAAAGGGAAGCGGAACAGCAGGTGTTCTAAGGGGAACTTAAGACAGGGTGTTAAGAGGAAGCGAAGGAAGGAAATCCCTGCAAGGAAGTTCAAGAGTAAGCAGCTCAATTGCTTCAGGAAGTCCCTGAAACTGACCAGATTCACTAAGGCCCTCCCTCCACAAGCATACAGCCAAGCTGTAAGGACTGCCGAGAGACACTCTCAAACCACCTGAGCTGCCCGCAGGCTGTGCAATGCACTCCAGGTTCCCAGCTTTTGTGAGCTGTCATCCATGCTGTGATGGCCTTTTGGGTGGCCACTGTCTTTTGAGTGGTTTCTGCTTCCGTAAGCAACCCCAGTGAAGTTCATTGCCTCGCCTATGGTCTTGGTGGTATCCCTACTTTGTTTTACTCTATTCCCTGACTGAGATGAGTAGGTTTACTCTCTGGGGTGAGGAGAAGTTCACATCTCCCTAAGAATTTTGTCACACAGCAAGGACCTGAAGACAGGAACACAGAGGAGGGAGCAGCCAGCCTGGTCGAGTTTCCCTGAGGGTTAGCCATGTGTCACAGACCTCTGGCCCTGTCATATTTCTTCCCCATGGTCTGTTCTTCATCAGAGCCCCTGTCTGAATCCTCTGGTTCACCTGCTTCCTCCCTGAGATGGAGACCCTTCTGTTGTGATAATGAACTGGACTCTGCCACTAAGCACTGTCATTTTCACCACTTTAGCCAAGAACCAAGTGAAGGGACCGGTATTTGGCACAGGACACCCCAAGAATAAGTTCTCAGAACAAAGGATAATTATTTGCCCCACAGTGACAAAGCACAGGGAATAAGAGACAAAGACAGGGCGGGCTGGAGAGATGTCCCGGTTCACCTCTCTCAGCAACCATACGACAGCTCACAACTGTCTGTAGCTCTGGTTCCAGGGTCTCCTCACACAGACAGACATGCAGACAAAACACCAATGCACAGAAAAAAATAATAAAGAGACACAGGAAAAAGGAACAGGGGGAGAGGGGAACAGGATATAATGAGAGCACATAGACCTGCTGGGGACTTGGGTTCTAGAATTCCCCTAGCCCAGGAATGGCTGCAGAACAGGGAGGACAAGTGTCACAGGGTCTGCCACATGGTTAAGAACTGAAGATGTAACCTAAATGCCATCAGTTTTTATAATGTCCTATCTCTGAAGCTGTGCCTTAAGTAGGAATGTTCCCATTCAACAAGTCCATACAGTAAGTATGCCAGGTGCTAGCCACTGCTGAGCCACACTAAGCTGTGTTTGCATTCATTCGTTTGTTCTTTATGATAGGTTGGTAGGTTTCTGCCAGCACAAATGGCCAGATCAGACCAAATTAAAACCAGATAAATGAGATTTATTGGACATTGCTCCCGGGCAGGTTCACCAGTCCCAAAGAATGGAACTAGGGAAGTCGAGTTCCTGGGCTAAGGCAGCGAGGTTTTATCGACCATGGGCAAAGGGTGATGATATGCCAGCCAGGAACTGGGACTGTGCCCAAGTATGGTCAAAAGCTAAGTTGCTGGGTGGGCACTTAGGTGGGCTGGCTATGTCAAAAAGGTGGATTTGGTCTACTGCCAGAAATTCGGGACTCAGTTTTTTTGGGCCATTCCTTTGTTCAGAGTTTTCTCAGTGTGGGAGGGGTTGGGGAAATAGGGCCGATGAAGTTCCCAGTTTGTACAGAAGCAAGCAGGGGTTTCAACAGAACAATGCTCTGTGCCATGTCAGCGTCTTCAAATGTTAGAGGAACAAGGAAAGACAGGCCACAAGAAACACCTGCACAGTCAGAGATCTGTCCACAGCTAAGAGAATTAAAGAGACACAGGGAAAAAGAGGAAGCCCAGTGTGGATGGCAAATGTGAGGCAGGGAGGAAGACCCCAAAGGAGCAGTCACAGAGATGCAGAGAGATGAGTGTGGATATTCGCAGAGAACAGGGATCCACACAGGATGGCAGCCGTGATGTTGGAGGAGGGCAGAGGAAGAGGAAGGGGATGGACCGATGTCAGTGGGGAGACAGGAAGCCCATGGCACCAGCAGATGTTGTGTACACAGGCAACAGTGGTCAAAGAGAACAGAGAGATTGGGGGAAAAGGAGATCAGTAGCGACGGAACAGGAACATCTGACAGGTAACAGCCTGCCCCATTTTGTTCTCAGCCATCAGGTGCTTATGATCCTAAGTAATGGGAGAACAGAATCTGCACTGGGAAGGAGCGGAGTCCTGTTAGAGGCATGAATTGGGAGTTCAGAGAGCATCTGCTGGGATTTCCAAGTCAGTGTGGACCATAAAAAAGACAACGTGTGGGTCGCAACCCCTTAGATGGTCGCCTAAGACCATTGGAAAACATCGAAAATTACATTCAATTCATAACAGTAGCAAAGTTACAGTTATGAAGTAGTAAGGAAAATAATTGTATGGCTGGAATCACCACAACATGAGGAACTATATTAAAGGGGCGAAGCATTAGGAAGGTTGAGACCACTGCTGTAGTGTTACCGCTATTAAAATCTTAACAGGGAGTTGGCAAAACCCACAACACATTAAATGAAACCACTTTGAACTATGGCACATGTGGTAAGAAATTTCTTGGAAAAAGTGGGGTGGTGTCCACCTTTAATCTCAGCCCTCAAAGGCAGGCAGATCCCCAGATGAAATGGGGCCAGCCTGGATTACATAGGGAGTTACAGACTGGCAATTTGGTTTCCGTTTGAAAACAAAAAGCAAGCTATCCAAAAGTCTATTGTAACTAGCAAAAGTACAAACACAAATTGCGGGGGGGGGGAGATGAAGGGGACAAGGGGGCACCAACCAGACTCATGCTTCTATTATTCAAGCAAATGAAATCAGGGGCCTAATGTGGGTTTCATTTTTGGTACAGATGAAGCAGTAGAACTCCTGATGTGTGTTGTGTAGGGAAATATCACCACCCCCACCCCCCGCCACCACCCTTGGGGTGCAGACTGTAAGCAGCTTATTCCCTAAAGTGAAAAGGTGCTACCTAAAAATGCATCAAATAGAGGTGTGGCTTCTACAGTCGTCTGCAGCATGCATTTGTTTAAATGCAACCAGAATCTTTGGAACTCAAGTACAGGCCCTTAGAACTTTCCTGTAGGATAGGGATATGTACTGTAATTCCTATATTCCCCAATGGGCAGGCAGCATGGGCGTCGTCTAGTACAGTTGTGCACAGTCTTTTGATTTGGAGCTACCCAGCGATTAACTAACTGTAGGTGTAAGAGGTACTGCACACTCAAGGCTTGCTCTCACAATCCTTTTGTTTCTCTTTCTAAAAGGAGTATGTACAATTAAGACATTTAATAAAATGAGGAGGCAATAGTCGGTAATTCACTTAAACCATCTTTATTCTGCTTTTAGTAAACTGGAAAACCAGGGGAGTTTGAGAATGTGGTTCCCCACTCAATGCCTCATGAGTCTTCCTAATGTCCAGGTGTAGAGTTAGGGTCCTTTCCCTTTGTTTGGTTATTTCTGTCTGGTTTCTCTGTTCTCTGAAGCTGTGCTGTGGGGGAGACTGGCTAAATGGGCTTCCGTAGGAGCTGCTTGGTTCTGAGACCCTGAACACCTGTCAACCTGTAGAGCTGTAGATGAAGAGGAATGCCCGGCAGTAGCACTAACCAGATCCTGATTCCCAGCCCACTCACGGCAGGGAAGCTAACACTGGCTTTGGATTATTCTCATCAACTGCTGAAAAGGAAAGCAGGCTTCGTAAAGACAGGCGGCTCTCGAGGCAAGTGGGAAATTACTGGAACTATCTGGATTTTCTTCTCCCTGAACAAGCAGCATGGCAGAAACCTAAGAGGTCTCTCTGGCCAGTCTTCCTTGGAGCTTAGTGTAGGACGCCACAGAAAGCAATTGCAATTGTTGGAGGGCTCCGAAGTGCCTGTTAGTTTCTGTTCCAAACATGCAGCATTGCTATCTGCAGGCGGCTGCGCTGTGCGCTCCACTGCACCCTGAGGAACGTAGCAACTTCTTCCTGGTAGAAACATTCCATGCTGGCATGGAGTGGGGACTCCTTAAGACACAGGACGCTCTAACGGGAGTGAAAAGGCTTCTAGCTTTCACGAGCCATCGCCCCTTTCCCACACTGCTGTAACACTGACAAAGGCCTCGGTTCACCAAGTGGGACTGGAGTGGTATCCTTATTTAGGTCTGGTAAACTTCCAGGGAGGCTTTTCAGAGCCACGAGTTTGAACTGGAATTAGCATTTCCCGTTTAATGAGCTGAAACTTCAGGGTCATGACAGGCAGAAGTGGAAGGAATTCAGTAGGCCAAGTGCCAAAACTCCTTGAGGGGCAAACCTGGCCCAGACTGATGGGTGAGAGGACTGGACTTGTCCATTGCCTAGCCTGTAGGAGGCCATTTCCTCCTCCTCAACACTGGAAAATACACAAGATATTGTACTTACAGTTTGTGTATGGAGCTATTGGGTTGCATTGCTGCTGTCTGTCAGTGAAAATGGAGATGGATGGGATGGATTCTTTTATCTTTGTTTATTGTGCTGATAAATACCACCAGCAGGGTGCATTGGTGGTTCAGTGGTAGAATTCTCGCCTCCCACGCGGGAGACCCGGGTTCGATTCCCGGCCAATGCAGCATAACTTTTTTTTCTCCCCTTTGGTCTATCACCAGGGTGTTTTCTTGGTGCCAGCGAAGCGTTTAACAGTAAAGTAACTTCTGTTTATGGGATGTGGTTTATCACAGCCTAGCACGCAGAAGGACCTGTGTTTCTTTCTTAACACCGGAAAACTCAGAAAGTTATAAGGATCCTTGGTTTACGTTGTTTTTCAGTAGAAAGTCAGAGATGCATGGCTTCTCTTACTTTTTCTCAATGTGCTGTTAGGAGATGCCCTGAAGGGTGCATTGGTGGTTCAATGGTAGAATTCTCGCCTCCCACGCGGGAGACCCGGGTTCGATTCCCGGCCAATGCAGCTTAGTTTTCTTTTCCCTCTTCCGCCTACCACCCGCAGTTTTCTGGTGTGAGCAGGGAAAATAGGACTAGTTCTATTCTTTCCGATTGTTTTTGGCTGGAAACGTTAACAGCGAATTTGACTAATAGTAGCTCAAGCAGGTAAGTAATGTCTTCCGTGTATCAAAGAGTCCAGGCACAAGCTTACAGATATGGAATAGCGAATATCACCACCACAGCTGTTTTCATTGTTTTCAAGTTCTTCATGTTTCCGTTCAGACACCTTAGCCTGAGGTTTTTATTCTCATGGCAGAAGATGGCTTCACACCGATATTCTAGCTTTTAAGTAAGAAGCTTTGAGTAAGGGTTCCAATGTCTCACCAGCGCAAAAATCCTTCTGGGCGAGGACAACAGCTTACTTTATTTAATGCTCTTGCCAAGATTAAATTCCATCAAGAAATTCTCTAATAAGGAGCGGGAGGAGGGGGCGTTCAGACTGAGAACTGTTCGAAGAACCCAGGTTTGATGCTCAGCAACCACAGAAGAACTCTTTCGATCTCCACTCTTCCCTGTGGCTCCGCGCGGCATCCCAAACAGCCAGGCGAGCTCATCAAACAAAACCCTTCCGAACCGTATCACTTATTTTTCTATCAGCTATCTTTCGTGACAAATGATAAGAAGAAAGCCTGAACGCAGCTCCAAACATATGTTATGCAGCCGACTTCCCAGCTTTTATGGGAGTCGCAGGTATCAGTACACGCCAATGGCACTGAGTCTCCAGGAAAATCCCCTTCGGGATAACAATGTTTTCCCCACCGGGTGAGTATTCTGTTTCCACCCCCAGCCCAGACTCACCCCACGAGCCCTGCGCTCTGAACGCACCGACGCTTTGCCCCGCATGCTAGCGGGCCTCCCCGGACACACATGCTTCTCCTGTGCTCCTCTGTCACCCACCGACCCAAGCTCTCTCCTACACCATGCGAATTTCCTCGCGTTTCCAAAGTGAGTGCGGACACGGCACCGCATGGACCCCTAATTTCCATAGTTCTCACTTCACTCTAACGTCACCGACAGCTTCGACTCTCAAGAAAACGCCTAGCTCCTCGTCCGGACCTTTGACGCCTTGGGTTCCTGGGACTCAGTAATCCGGGTGTTGGTGAAAACCGTCCTTCAGTTTTCCTTATGTGGTAACTGGCTGGAGGGAGCAACTGGCATGCTGGTTCCATTTCTTCTCTGACCATCTCAATCATTACAGCAGATTGTCATCTTAAGATTTCCTGACTAGATGCTCTGCAGTTGCACTTAGGAAAAGAAGAAAGCAAATGGGTTTCAGCAGAAAAAAACCTTTCTGGTTTTTAGACACTTTCAACTTAAAGAGACTTAGGAAGATGAAAACTGCAGATTCCTGAATCTAATGCTAAGGGATGTGTGCTTGCTGCTGTGCCCCAACGTCTAACCCAGTCACATTGGGGGACGGAAGTTAATCCTAGTGTTTCGGGGCTGCAGAGGGTGAGGAGCTCACAGGCATTCCCTTTCTGCTCGCTTCAAGGCTACCGAGGTTCTGTCATTTTCTCCTCCTCTCCCCACACATCTCCCTTCCTCCTCTTTCTCTTTCTCCGTCCCCCTTTCCCTCTGTCTCTTCGTTTAGAAAATTGTTTTAAAGTAAACATTACTGGCAGGAGAGCAATCATGTGCCTCTCAGGAATCTTTCAAGTGTTAGGAAAAATGTTGAGGGGTCCAGGAGAAAAAGCCCACACTCTCCCTCGAGGATTCATCCATGAAACTGAGCCTCCACCGTGTGCACTCTGGCTGCCATTAAAGTAGACATGCCACTGTGATTCCTGGTCCTTCTGCAGCACCATCCTGTTTGATAGTGGGAGAGTAGGCCAGAGATTCACAGTGACCCCAGACCTGGCGACAGTCTCTCCAGGGAGAAAGGGGACAAGAAGCAATGTGCAGAGAGCTCATCCACAGCAGCCTGATGAGACAGGCATTTGTACCGGCAAGCCCTTTGTGGATTTCACTTGTGCTGACCCCTCCCTGCCCCACCCTCCTTTAGAATGCCTGGATGCGCATGTGTAAATCCTGTAGATTAGAGGAGAAAGACCACTAAAGCAAGTCATGGGCAAATTAATTAGAGCAGTATTTTAAAATTTGTGGACATGGGCTGTTTCTCCCTAAAGGCAGGGTTCAAGAGTTCAGCACTGGACACGGGGACGATAAGGGACTTTATAGTTCAGAAGTAGGGGGTCCCAAACAGGTAGGGTCACAGAAATACATCAGCTTAACAAGTTGATCATAACAACCTCCTGAAACAAAGGCATGGTTACAAGGCAGTCATAACAAGGTGGTCATAACTTTTTGAAACAAAGGCATGGTTGTCATTTCCTGAAGCAGGTGGTGCCCTGGCCCTGTCTAGGACTGGCTGCTCTTGGGACCTGCTGCCCCCGCCTGCCAGGGATCCTCCAGCAATCTTTAAAAATCCATTACATTGGTGCCAAGACTCAAGAGGCTCTCCCACCCCAGTCCCTTTCTGGAGGGTCGGGATCCAGAACCAGGTATTTTCTACACAACAACTATGTGTTCCATATCCCTACTTCGATTGGTGAGTTTCCCCCATTCTGCTATGGTCGCTTCCCTTAGCTAAAATTGTGTTTGGACTGACCCGGGGTCAGTCTGCCTGCCCTAGTACTGCACACTCTGTGCGGTGCATTCGACTGAGGGCCCAGGGTCCCTCAGATTCTTCTTTCTCTTTTTTTCCATTTCTTTTCTTTTCTTTTTTTCTCACTGTAAAAGGCTGCTCAGAGCAGCCTCTGACCTCTCTGGCTTCTGAGTCACAACCAGATCCATCCAGGCCTTACCTTCCAACTCATGGCCTGGGGGGATGCCCCCCATGGGTCTTGTGAAGGTCACAGGCTCGCTGATTTACACCCCGCCCACAGTCGAGAGATGTCTCACTGTGTGCCTTGTGGTGTTTCGTGGGTTTTCACAATTTCGGCTCTGGGTAGCAGCCATCCATGTCTGACCCCCCCACTTTTTTCAATTCTAGCTGTGGCATGGTATGGCTTTTTCAGTTCCAGCCTTTTGCTCCCCTCTGCAGTTTGTAGCATGGCGGTTCAGCCGCAGGGCAGATCACACCTCTAGGTCTCTCTTATTAAGCTTAAAATCCCTGCAGCTCAAAAATTGCGGCTTTTCCATACAACATGTGACCGCTGCCATTTTGACTGGGGTCAGGTGACTTCGCTGCCATCTTGGCTGAGAGCCAGGTCAGGTGACCAAGTTCCACCATCTTTACTGAGGTATTCCCTGCTTGGTTCTCCAGTGTTAACTCTGTTACATGGGTGACCTTACCGCTGAGCCAGGTCAGGTGACCAGGTTCTCCCATCTTTACTGAAGCAAACCCTGCCTTGTCCCCTGGTTTTCACTAAATTCTTCTTGTTGACTCTGTTGCATGTGTGTTTTGTGCAGTGGCATGCCTTTGGTAGGACCCATCAAGAGCATCCACTTTCCCCAATTCCTGTTCACTCTCTGTGTGTTCATACATGTAACTTAAATGCACCTATGCTTAATGTTATAATTGTTCATTACATCTCATTTCAGACTACAAAAACAATAAGTCTCATGTTTTATACTGGTATGTACTTTTAAGTGTCTTGCAAAAATACTTTATATTTAATCCAACCCTCATTTAAAATCTATTAAGCTGTTCTCTACTATTGTCAGTTCTGTCATTAACCTTCTATTGCAAGCAGTTTTTTCTTCTTTCTGTCTTTTTATGAGTGTAAATCTTACCTATTAAGAGTCAGTACAGTCAAGCTCAGACCCAGCCCTCCAGGCAGATTCTATACTGTAGTTATACCTGACAAACAGCCCTCAACTGCTCAGAGATCTGGGAAATATGACATTTAAATTTTTAATTATTAAAAAAACTTTTCATAACAAAAAGAGACAGGTTGGCTCCTAGCAGCAGCACTCTACTTCCTCCAAAGAAGACAGAAAACAAATGGGCACAGAACAACATCCATCTGCAATTTGCTTCAATTGCCAAGCACTGACCACTAGGCAAAACTGCCTTTCATCTAAACTGAAGATCTCCAGATGTGGACAGAATCACTGGAATCAACAGCCTAGCTGCTCAGGTCAAGGTAGGCTTGTCTTCCTACAGATTTCTCAGCCCACAGGATCTTCTGGAGCCTAACAGGCCCTGCACTAAACAACAAAAGGCAAATGCGACCTTCAGCGACCATGGAGGACCCTGAGGAGTAGCTCTGGGTGCCAACCAAGTAAGTTCTCTGTCATTTTTTAATCAGTAACTCAAGTAAAATTTTATCCTTCTCAAAGATCTCTGATGCAGTTTCACAGCTGAGAGGTTTTGTCAGTTTAAAAGGACCACCTCACAAAACAAATTTCAGTAAAATACAAATACAAGAAAGACCTGCAAGTTATAAAGGTGTGAGGGCAAATACAAGTCATCAAACTTCTCTCTCATGCTACCTTCCATAGTCTTAAAAATACTTTTCATTGTGCAAAAATATCTGTCACATTCATTCTGACATAAATATGCTACTGTTTATACAATGTATATGTCTAAAACTTCTGTTTTCACAAACCCAAAGAATTCTTGTGAGTTCCAGGGAGCTGAATTGATGGATCCACCTTAAACAGGTCAGATTTGGGGACCTGCAGCATTTTTTAATAATCCATTACAACAAGCATCTCCACTATAGAAATAAACATCTGGGGCTGGAGAGATGGCTCAGCGGTTAAGAGCATTGCCTGCTCTTCCAAAGGTCCTGAGTTCAATTCAGCAACCACATGGTGGCTCACAACCATCTGGGGTCTGGTGCCCTCTTCTGGCCTGCAGGCATACACACAGACGGAAAATTGTATACATAATAAATAAATAAGTATTTTAAAAAAAGAAATAAACATCTGTGGAAGTCACCAAATAATCAGGAAAACAATCCATTTTTTAAAAAAAATTGGAGCAGTGTAGGCAACATATTACACAAACTAAGATATGCTCTTTTCCCAAACAATAAAGTAGGTCTGTACTCCAGTACTTGGTAGGTCAGTACTCCAGAGTCTAAGTTGAAAAACTGAGTTCCTGACCAGTGTGAGATTCATAAAATCTAACCTAAAATGTGGCAGTACTAGCACTGTGTGCAGTTGAGTGGTCATGCTGATGTTCTCTGTGCTGGTAACATCGTTGCCAGAGCAATCACTTAAAATTCAGGTACCCAGCTACTCCTGTTATGTCCCTGTTCACCACCTCATTTTGCAGGTGAAAAGCGGGGGTGGGGGTGGAGGGGGTACATGCCTTAGGGGGTCCGAGGCTTGGCAAAGAGATAAGGATCTATTGATCTAGAACTGGGCAGACGGGCAGCAGTTTCAGGAATTTGTGAGTCCCACCAGCACGGTTAGGTGGCCCGAACCTTAGGAGGGTATCATTTTTCATGTTTATCCATCTGTCACTGATGATTGTGTTTATCTGTCAGACCTTGATAGATAGAGGAAAAAACCTGTTTAAAATGACAGTAGGTGTCCCGAGATAGGCGTGAACTTCAAA
Organism: Ondatra zibethicus; assembly: GCA_004026605.1. Classification (NCBI taxonomy): domain Eukaryota; kingdom Metazoa; phylum Chordata; class Mammalia; order Rodentia; family Cricetidae; genus Ondatra; species Ondatra zibethicus. Next base: position 6,784 of record PVIU01022162.1, on the reverse strand, counting down.
TATTTCAATTAACAGTCCTCTGCAGGGCTGTGCTGGTACAGAGGGTGTGGGCGCCACACACCAGCCAGCACCTCCCGGATGCTACTGGATCCTGCTGCCTCCCGAGGGTCCCAGGGATTTAAGCTGGCCGGGTTACAGCCAGGGCATCCAGCAGGACTCGGAGAAGGAGTCTATCTGCACTTTACAGCTGGGTCCTTCGAAGATCTGGAGCAGGGACAGCGAGGGACTGACCACCCCAGATGTGGCTGGATCCTCTGCAGCTCTTGGCCTGGCCTGCACAGACAGAACAATGGGTTTCCTTGGGAGCAGAAAGTGACGCAGAGGAGGGCTGAAAAGCAAGAGGCAGCTGAGGCGTCAGAAGTGGTCTTGTAGCGGTCTGAAAGCTAAATGAACCTCTGAGAATTATTACTTCAGAAATTTAGGAATGAATGATGCTTTAAAACAACAAAAAACAAACAAACAAAGCCACCCGATTCTGGTTGCTTCTGTAGCCTGTTGATCTAGAATAGGGTTTGGGGGAGTCAATTTTAGTAGTTTGTGAGGTCACACAGTGTTTATTTTTCTGAGTTGTGTGCCCAGGAACATCATTAGAATCCCAGTCAAAGCTGGTGCACGGTGGTTCACACCTTTAATTCCAGCATTTGAGAGGCAGAAGCAAGCAGATATTTGTGAGTTCAAGGCCAGCCTGATCTGCATAGTGAGCTCCAGGACAGGAAAAGCCAAATTGTGAGACTGTCTTAAAACAAACAAAAAATTCCATCTATGATTCTGTTACTATCCTTTTCTTTAACTAAAAAAAAGTTTAAACTTACACTTATTTATTAGAAACACATGAGTGTGGAGGCTAGAGGATAACTTTATTTTCTTTTCTCTCATAATGTATAAATTTCATTTCTCTTAAAATGTGACCTATTATTTGCAGTATCTATTCAATCTAAGCCATTGACTTTTGAGTGGTGATGATTAAACCCAAAGCCTTGTATATCCTCAATGTCTGCTCTAGTGTAGGGAATACTTCCAGCCTTGACCTTACATTGTAAACCATTCTGGGTTTTTGTTGCTATTGTTGTTGTTGTTGATTTGTTTTTGTTTTTTGGGGGGGTTGTTTTGGTTTGGTTTGGTTTTTCAAGAAATGATTTCTCTGTGCAGCCCTAGTTGTCCTGGAATTTACTCTGTTGTGCTGTGGCGCACAGGACCATATAGTGAAAAGCACAGCTGACACCTCTCTAGACGAGCTCACAGTGTTCCAGTGGAGGAAGCCCGATTTACAAAGCTTCGGGAATACCTGTCTTTTGAATAGTTGCTGTCATTTCTGTAAAACCCTTGTGAAGCCACAGCGTCCCCCCCTTCCATAGTGGGGGTCATCCCAAAACACCTCAGTAGTGTATCAATCATTTATTGAGCATAACTCCTTTCTGTGCTGGTAACTGGATGACCTTTCCCACACTGTGGGGTCCTGGTGTGAAAGTATTCACTCAGTCAAAGAAACCTTTGTTCTCATAGTCAAATTTGAAGGGTCCAAGAATAAGAAAATAAAAATGTAGATTCCAAAAATAAGAATGTAGAAATAAAGAAATATAAAGTTATAAGTCTAGGAGAATGAGAACAGACTGTCAGCAGCTTTCTCAGCAGATCAAGGCTCAATCATTCACAGTGAGCTATTTTCTCAGATGCTTGGGAAGCCTCCATCAGCTTAGTTAATTTCATTTTACAAGTGGCTGTTTTATTTACAAGGCCAGAGTGCCTCCCTACAAATTGAGAGTAGTGTCCTGGCCATCCCTGATAAACTACAGATGTGACCTGAGTTAACCTTTAGGAGACAGAGATACTGACCTCTGGGTTAGACACTGTCTCTGTTATGGAAAACTGGCACCATTAAAGGGGAGGCATGGGGCTTCAGCATACACTGCCTGGAGGTACCAGGAGAAACAGTGGACGAGGTAGAAACACAAATTTGACTAATGAGCTCTGATAATGGAGGTTGTAAAGTATGGCAGTCAGTATCTGAGTTTTACCTTGAGATACTCTGAAGAATGTTCTGCTATCTTCTAAGTTCTCAACCTAAGAACCAATTAATTCTAATTTATTAATTGCTAAAGACATCTGTTTTCTTGCAATTAGTGACTTTTGCTGTAATCTCCTCTGAAACATATTTCATGATAGCTGCCTAGTTACCCATTGACATTAAAACTCACTCCACTCCTTAGGGTCTATGTTGACTGACCCATGGGTCAGGGCAAGATCATAAAAATTCCTTTGTTCAGAGCTAATGCTTGGTGCCCTAACTATAAAAGGTGGGTTCAGAAACTGGCCATTTGCCATAGCCTAACAAATACCATCTCTAGCTGTGGTCTCAGCTACCTGATAAGCTTCTGTGCCCCACAGTGTTTTATTTTTATTTTTTATTTTTAAGTTTGCTTCTGGTTTTCCTAGGATCTGGTTTCTGGAATAAAGTTTGCTTCTGGTTTATTAGACTTGGTGGTGTTCTCATCTTTGTGCAACCCCCCTGGGCCCAACAAAATCTACCTAAAGCTACCCCATCCCCCAATTATCTTTTATGGCAGGACATCCAACAAGGAGAAAAGCCTTGCAAATAGACTGCATAGAATCTCAAAAGATCGGCACTGAAGAGAGACAGCATCTGCCTGGTGTAGGAGGTTCTTCTGTATTTGTGCTGCTTTCATTGGTGAATAAAGAAAACTGCCTTGTCAGCTGGGCAGTGGTGGCACGTGCCTTTAATCCCAGCCCTATGGAGGCAGAGGCAGGTGGATCTCTGTGAGTTTGAGACCAGCCTGGTCTATAAGAGCTAGCTCCAGGATAGGCACCAAAGCTACAGAGAAACCCTGTCTCCAAAAACAAAAACAAAAAAAAAGAAAACTGCCTTGGCCTTTTGATAGGGCAGAAATCAGGTAGGCAGAGTAGACAGAACGGAATGCTGGGAAAAAGGTAGTGTGGCAGATGGCATGGTTCTCCTGCCCAAGACTGACGCTGGTTAGAAGCTTACCCAGTAAGCCACGACCTCATGGTGAACACAGATTAACAGAAATGGGTTAGATCAAGAGAGAGAGTTGGCCAAGAAGAGGCTAGATATAATGGGCCAGGCAGTAATTTAATTAATACAATTTCTGTGTGGTTATTCGGGGCGGCTGGGAGCCAGGCAGCCAGGACCAAAAGCAGGCTCTCTTCATTACTACATCTACCCTTACTGATAATCAGGACCGGATGGCCCTGAATTCTCTAACAGCCAACTCAAGAGAGTGTAATCTGCTGGCCTTTGCTCCACCCTAACAAGCTACCAATATTCTGTACTTACCTTCATCTCAATTTCATTGGATATAAGATCTTGGTCTAGGAAATTAACTGCTTGTGCTTTCACCCCTAGAGATACAGGAAAGATGCTTGGATCTCTAACCCAGCCCCAGAGAAAGGAATTCCTGTTCACCTGGGTCAGCAGGTATGAGCACTGCACTTAGCCTGGGGCTGGAAGCCCACTCTCCAGAATTTACATAGCCACAGCTTTTCACTTCAATCTAGTGCGAAGAGATTACCTTTTATCAGCTAGCATTTGACAAAAATATCAATAGGGATCAAGTGCCATCCATTTTCCTCCCACAGTGTGTGCTGGTTGCCATGGCTACCACAATAGCTGTGTTCCCAGCTGCTGCACAGCACTACCGCATTTCTGTTCCCTTCTCTACATTTATTATTACAAGCTTCTAGCTTAACTCACCACACAAATGTAGCTAACACACAAACTCCCTTTCCCCCTTTTAGAGATCACAGCCCCTTCCTCTATTCACCCTTGTCAGATATGCCCAGGTGCTTCACGGACCCACCCTCTCAGAGATGTAAATAGTATAACAGGCACCTGCTTTGTCTTGCCTTGTCTGATTCTTGGCCCTGCAAAATGCCTGCCTAGTATCCTTGTTATTGTCAAAGAACTGTTATTTGTGTCTGTGCGGGTATATAAACTGGAAACCTTGTGGGATGGAGAGAACATGGAGGGAGCATTGGAGAGAGCATTGGGAGAATCAGTGGGACATAAACAAAAGACTTCTGTGAGCTGATTCATTCCTTTCCTCTCAGACACTTCTAGTCAGTTTTCACTTGCTGTAATGTTCCTTCTGGATCCTGAGAGGTTTAGGGGGCAGACACCTCAATAAATCTCGATACTATTGACCAGGCTGGCCTTAAACGCAGAGATCCTCCTGCCTCTGCCTCTATAGTGCTGGAATTAAAGTCATGTGTCACCATGCCTGGCTTTGTTGATATTTTTTAACAAATTTTCTAACATCAAACGCTAAGTGAAATCTGATATCTAATTAATTTTTGAGGATTTCTAAAGAGTCCACAAATGATCTAAAAATATGTTATATTTTCAATAGGCTTGGGACACACACCTTTAATTTCACCACTAAAGGCAGAGACAGGAGGATCTCAGTGAGTTCCAGCTCAGACAGAGCTACTCAAACAAGTAAAAAAAAAAAAAAAAGATTCTTTCTCTTTATAAAAATAGTCACTAAATAATGCTTACGTGGTATATTTAATTTGTATAGGAAGTGGTATTAGATAAGAAATGGAGCCGGGTGGTGGTGGCGCATGCCTTTAATCCCAGCACTTGGGAGGCAGAGGCAGGTGGATCTCTGTGAGTTCGAGACCAGCCTGGTCTACAAGAGCTAGTTCCAGGACAGGCTTCAAAGCTACAGAGAGACCCTGTCTCGAAAAACCAAAAAAAAAAAAAAAAAAAAAAAAAAAAAAAAAAAAAAAAAAAAAAAAAAAAAAAAAAAAAAAAAAAAAAAAAAAAAAAAAAAAAAAAAAAAAAAAAAAAAAAAAAAAAAAAAAAAAAAGAAAGAAAGAAAAAAGAGAAATGGTGTGTGGCCTTGTGAAATATTTTGATGGTAGATTAAATCCCTAACCTGCATGAAGCCTTGGGTTCATCTTCAGCACAGAAGAATAAGTGGCATTTTACTGTCTTTGGGTTATATTCACATACAAACACGTTATTGACCAGGTTCTGTGAACTGTTGTCATCTCTCAGAAACCCACTACATCTTGGTATAACATAGTCATAGTTTATTATCTTCACATAGCATGGAACACAGAAATAATCAAATTTTCTTGTTAGCTGGATTGTCATGGCAATGGATTCTTTAGCCCTGCTAAGTCATCTTTCCCACAGAGTTCATTGATTCATTCAGTTGCTTTCCCAAGCAACTATCAACCTAAACTTTTTCTTCTTCTGAGAAGTTCATGGAATGGATTGACACACATTTTTTTTAAAGCTAAACTCATACTACTCGGGGCTGGAGAGATGACTTAGGAGCACTGGCTGCTCTTTCTAGAGGACCAGGGTTCGATTCCCAGAACTCACAAGTAGGTTAACAAAGATCTGTACCTGCAGTCCCAGGAGAGACGATATCACACCCTCTTCTGGCCAACGTGGGCACCAAGCATGAACAGAGTACACAGACATACATGCAGGCAAAACACCATACAAATAGAAAGTAAAATAAATAATTTTAAAATATCATACCATTTGACAGGTAAGGTTTCAGGATTGATAGATAGTTCATAGATCTGTTAAGTCAACATCAAATGGGACAAGAATTATCTGAGACTAAATGAACCGATGAAGTACAATTATTAGTTTTTTCCATTTTTTGGATAAAGTATTATTCATTTAAGTAGCATTAGTTTCGAATATTGTTCTAATGTCATGTTCTCCAAATACAAGGAAAAACTCTGGCGACAAATATTTATTTATTTATTTGTTTGTTTGTTTGTTTGTGCGCATGTGTGTGAGTGTGTGCACATTCATAGGTATGTATGCTGCAACATCCATGTGAAGGTCAGAGGGCAACTTTCTTGTCTTTCTCATTATTGCTGCCCCAGGCTGGCCAGCTCATGAGCTTCTTCTGCCTTGCATCTCATCCTTGGAGTGCTGGGATTACCGCTGTCGGCCACCACGTCTGACTTTTCAACGTGGGTACAACACATTGGCATATGCACAAATAAGTAAATGTAGCAGAACATAATTGGAAATATTGGTTCTGTTTATACTGCCGAAGCTTTGACTAGAATGTTGGCGCGGACCGCATGGCGACTGCTGCTGCTTCACCAAGTCCCGGCATTGTGACAATGTGGATCACCATCCTCCATCATCTTTTTCATTTCATTTTTAATGATTCTCACTATGTGTTTTGGGAGTTTTCCTTGTGCCTTTCCTTTGGGAAATTTTGAGCAGGCTTTGGTGAAGGATGAAAGTGTATACAATGACAGTCTCTTTAAACAAAATAATTCTTTGGGAAAAAAAAAACTCCGCCACTGTGGAACCATATAGTGCAATAACTCTGCCTCCTCTGCACATAAGAATCCCCATTCTGGATACTTGGCCCTGGAGGGGATCCCAAGTGTCCACGGGCATGTACCCAGCTAGGTATTCAGGCAGCAGAGGATAGGGTGCCGGAACTAGCCTTGTCCCATAGTCACATTGATGAATATCTTGATCACCATTATAGAAATTTCATCCGATGGATGGAGATAGAGACAGAGACCCACATTCACAGCAGAGCAATGGATTGAGCTCCCAAGGTGCAGTTGAAGAGCAGAAGGTGGGAGAAGATGAGTAAGGAAGTTAGGACCGTGAGGGGCTGGTCCACCTACTGAGACAGTGTGCCTGATCTAATGGGAGCGCACCAATCCAGCTGGACTGGGACTGAATGAGCATATGATCAAACCAGACTCTCTGAATGTGGCGGCGAAAGGGGGCGGACGGAGAAGCCAT
>PVIU01022161.1:0-29962 GCA_004026605.1 Ondatra zibethicus | reverse complement strand
CACACAGAGTATACATACATACACACAGGCACTCGCATATACACAGCAAAAAATAAACCTGAATATTATCTGTAATGAAATATTCACGTAATACATTATGGGATGTAGAAGGTTCTAGGGTGCAGCTAGGTCTAGAATCAATTGCTCTGGGGGTTACATATGATTTTGGGGTACAAAGGGCTCTGAGTCTTTAGTGGCTATAGGGTACACATACGGCTTGAGATCAGAGACATTCCTAGGATACTTGGATCTGAATGCATGGGAGCTCTGGGATAAAGACAGTGTGGGGTACAGATGGTTTGGGGACGCAGTTTAAGACACGTATTTTGGAAAGCACAGAAAGGCATACAATTGGGGCACAGATGTTCCTGAGGCATGGAATGGGTTTGGGAGTATAACCTTGATGATTTATGGATGATAGTCCTAGAGGACTCTAGGGCAAGGGTAAGCTTCATGGTGCCGTGAGCCCACCTAGCCTGGCTTGCTTCAGCAGGACAGCGGGGCCGAACTCCTGCATTCTTTACTCTGGGATGCCCTGCTCTCCCTTTGACCCTGGGGTCCTCCTGGCCTCTGATTCCTAATGCCATCCCCAACCTATCTGACCCCTATCAGCTCTGAGCTGAGGTCAAGCATGCAGGAGGGACGTGGGCAGGGCGGCCTCAGCTGCCTGCTGGCAGTGGTCCTGTGACTCAGTCTCCCTCGTGACACAGCTGCTGAAGGTCGGCAGATTGTGGGCGCTTGCTGAGTGCAGAGCACTGACAGTTCCAAAGGCAGAGGGCAGCCTGCACCCCACCTCTGCTAGTGTTGGCCTCTCTGACCCCAGGTCACCCCACCCTCACTGTCTGACAGCTGGGTAACACCTCCCAGCAGAAGGTCACTTCCTAGAGCTCTGTCAGTCCTAATTCCCTTTTCATTATCTCAGAACAAGTTCAACATAGCTGACTGCTCACCAGAGTAAGGAGCTGTTCAGGAGCAGGGACCCACACAGACCCCTAAGAGGTTGGCCCAACCACCATGCTACGGACTTGAGGAGCATTCTATGAGCATCCCTGAGCTCAGTGTAAAACAAAATTGTCCCGGGTATCTCAAGGGGACTCCTATCGCTCTCGAGTATGAATGATGGTAGAGTAGAATATTCTGGGGTATAGAGGGTTGAAACATTGCATGGGGGATTCTGATGCTGCTAGTTAGGGACCTGTGACCTATAGAATGATGACCACCTCAGGTTTGGGGACTCTGGAGACACACTAATGGCCAAGACAGACATAGCTCCTCCTTTTCTTTCTACTTTGAGACAGGGGGTCTCACTATGTAGCCTTTGCTGGTCTTGAACTCAAAGAGACCTACCTGCATCTACCCCTAAGTTTCTAGTGTTAAAGGTGTAAAGGTGTGCACCACCATGCCTGACCCTTGGTAGTGACTTACTAGAACTTCAGCACCCAGTTTCTGCCCACTCTCCACTTTAGTGTGGGGATGGAACTTGGGACCTGGTGTGTGCTGGGTAAGGGCTCTACCACTGAGTTGTATCCCCAGGCTCCTCTAGATCTGTATTTCATGATTGCTTTGTTTTCTTCTGATAGTGGCCTCCCTCCTGTACGATGTGAATCTCACAGTCACAGTGCTCAGCATGACAATCCCCCATGGGGCTGAGAAGCTATGTGTACGGTCCACTCTTTCTGCTCAAAACATTTCCACACGCAGCTCTCTTTAAACTCATCTCCACGGTCCTATGAGGGAAACACCTATGATTCCAACAAGAAGGAAATGGACAGAGAGAGCCCCAGTGCCTACTCCAGTGTTGTCCAGCTAGCAAGGCTCAGACAAAACTAAACCACTCCACAAGGAAAAGTTCAGCTGCACCAGGCCTCGGAAACTGCGATTTCTGCATCCCCAAACGTTGAGCTAAATAGTTTTTTTTTTTTTTTTTTTTTTTTTTTTGCTGAAGTAGTTATGAGCCTTCAAAGCTAGATCCTATTCCCTTGCTTTTTCTCCTCTACCCATGACACTGGAGACATTGTGCTCTCTGGTTTCGGCTGTGGTGGGGCTGTGGGGGAGCTGAAGCCATCCAATGAATAGCTCTGATGAGGCAGGCAAGGCGCTACACATGGCCAGTGATATGGAGGTACCAAGGCCCTCCCCCCTACACAAGCTTCATAATGTCCACTCAGGGCTCCTCGGAGGTTACAGATATACGCTGCCTGTGAGGCACGCGCTCAGAGATACGTACCCTCTCCAGAAAACACCTCCCCACCAGCTCTGGGCAGTCTATGCAGCTCTCCAGCTCCCGTAGGAATATTCTGCAGAGAGAGATTCCCAGTGAGGTGGACACAGTGGAATCAGATGATGCTGTCTTCCAGAGACCCTGAACAATCTCAGTACAGGGTGGCAGTGACTCCCCATCTGGCCTGGGAGCAGGCAGCCTACCATTCCTGGCTCCTCAGTGCCCACAGCCCAGGCTGTCTCCCTTTATTTTTGGCCTTGTAGTTGCATCCCCTCCTCAAAATCCATACTAAAGTTGGAGCTGCCCTTCTGGGGGCAGGGGTGAGAGGCAGAGATGGGGACTGAACATGCAAAGACTCTGGAGGCTCTACAGGCTGGCCATGAGCATGTGGGTTTTCTGGGACTCACCAGATCCCCACTGTTTCCTGGCTAAACACTGACTCGCATCTATCCTCTGGGGAGATCCCAGGACACAAGGCTGCATGGGGTCCAGTGTGCTGAGTCAAGGACTAGCCTCAGTGATGCTAAAGGGAAGGTTCTAGATGTTCTTGGAAAGGAGCTGTTGCAGGAGGACAGGGTGGACAGCTGCTTCCCTTGAACATCTGGAAATCCTGCTAAAGGACACGGCCTTTGGAGCTCCCAAGTATTAAAAAGAAAACATCAGGGCTAAACTCCTGTCCTCCCAGAAGCACCAATGTCCTCCAAGCAGACAACTGGCTGATCACCAGGCCACCGCGGGCGCGAGCCAGCAGGACAGGAGGTCACAAAGGTGGTTGGAGAATGCATTGTGGACACCTACTACACGCGCCCATGACTCTCTGTGAGCTCTCCCTGGAGAGATTTGTTCCTGGTCAAGTACTTCCCAGGGGCGGTGGGTCCCTGCTCCCTGCTGCAGCCATGTCAGAAGCAAGAGGCCACAGACACCACTTGTATCTATGTCCCAGCGGAGGGCCTACCTGTTATGGAAGTGATAGATTTCCTCCATGTTTCCAAACAGAATGCTCTTCTTGTTTTGCAGGCCCGTTGAGATGAGGTGTGCCATCAGGGGGTTGTCCATCTCTGCGGCGTAGCCCTGCAAGGGAGCGGGAGGCGGTCAGCCAGGACAGGCTCCCGTCCTCCTCCCTGACCTTTTCATCCAGGTGTAATAGACACAAGGCAGAGGCCATGATGCTCGTGTGTGTATCCAATCTGTCTAGCTATTAACTTCCTGGTCACTACTGGAAGACTCAGGACCCAGCGACCCCTCCTCAAAATCCTCTTACTCCAGACCTGCCCTCCTGCCTTGTTCTGGAACTTTCTCTTTCTTCATACTCTTTTTTTGGAGGGTGGGAGTGGAGATGAGGTAGGACCTCATTCTATAGCCCTGGCTGGCCTAGACTTCATTATGTAGCCCAGCCTGGCTTGGAACTCACAGTGAGCCTCTTGCCTTAGCTTCTGAGTGCCAGGATGACAGGGAGCACCACCACACCACCCACAGAACTGTGTGCGCCATTTCCTATGGTGCCAATCATTGTCACTGCGGCTGTGTGGGTCATGTTTGCTATGTGCATGGGCAGTGTTCTTGTGGCCGATATATCTGCTCCTGTGCAGGTCCAGCCACTATTCCTGCTGATGGAATTTGGGCTGTTTCTGGTTTGGGCCGGATACAAGCAGACTAGCTATGAACATTTTCATGTTCTTTGCTGTGGGTGTAAGTCCTCATTTCTATTTTTTTCTTTCCTTTTCCTCCTCTTCCTCCTCCTCCTCCTTTTTCTCCTTCTTCTCCTCCTCCTCCTCTTCTTCCTCCTCCTCCTCTTCTTCTGTTTTTGTTTTTTTTGAGACAGGGTTTCTCTGTGTAACAGCTCTGGAAGTCCTGTGGTCCTAGAACTAGTTTTGTGGTTCTGGCCTTGAACTCACAGAGATCCACCTGCTTCTGCCTCCAAAGTGCTGGGACTAAAGGCGTGCGCCACCACTGCCCAGCAAGTTCTCATTTCTAAGCAGCATTAAAAAGAAAAATCTTTTGTATATGTGATAGACATGTGTGTAAATAATGTGTGTGTATGTGTGTGTTTGTGTGTATGTGTGTTTGTGTGTATGCACATGTGTGTGTGCATATATGTGTGTGTGTGCATATATGTGTGTGTGTGCATGTGTGTAGTGGTGGTGGTGCTGGAAATGAAACCAAGGACCACACACATGCCAGGCAAATGCTCTTTTCACTTTTTGAGGAGTCTTCGAGATGACCTTGAACTCGCTCTGTAGCCCAGGCAGGCCTCGAACCTATGATCCTCCTACCTTGTTCTCCTGAGTGGATAGAAATATCAGTCTTTGTCACAGGCCTAACCGTAGCAGCAATTTAAAAACGAAACTATTATAGTATGATAGCGACCCTGCCGCCTGGCCCATGCCCAGCCTTACCTCTAAGACACAGAGCAGTTCTTCCACATAGGCCCGCTCCGTGTCCAGGAGCTCATTCATCACATGTCTGTGGGTGGGCATGGAAGAGCAAACACGTTAGCGTGGGAATGGCCATCCGGACTCACTGAGTTCCTAGACTTGTCTGTGAAGGAAGAAATGGCATCGAGGCCTTGTCCAGTATGGGAGCTGTGGAAGAAGTTGGCTTCCTGGTTCCCCACAGACAATGGCCTCCTGTTTCCACTGCCTTCGGGACCAATTCCTCTAGCCACCTTCTGGCCTTCTGTGGCCCATCTGTACAAAATCGATGCCACCTTCACACACACTAGGGAGTAAGACACCTCCTGCTTCTGTCACAAGCCACTGGAGTCTCATCAGGAATCCTTACCAAGAAGACCTCCCACCCCGAACCCAGGGCCTCTGAATAAGCATGGCTCTTCAGGAGCAGGGCCAGCTCCTATCCTGCCTGTGATGGCTACATGGTGACTGTCTGCAGCCATGCAATGCGCCTGGCATTCATGGAACCCCAGGAGCAAAGCATACAGCCATTTGTGCCTTTCAGAGACAAGCACGACCTGCCAATACCTATAGCCAATCTGTCCATTTCATCCACAAAGGCCATAGCCCATGGGCTACTGGACTGAGACCTGGGCATGGATTGTAAAGAAGCCAACAATCAAGTAACTAGGCCTTGCATGTGAGCCTGGGTTAGCAGAGCAAAGAAGCCTGGGCCTGCACCTCAGCCACAAACTGCCTGGGCGCAAGGGTCGTCCTGCCTGGAAGCTTCTCTATCTACCCTTCTCCGCCTCTTGCTTGTCATCTTCCATCAGAAGCCAGAAGTGACAGAATTCATGTTCCTTTCAGCCCGTATCCTAGCTCCACAATTCGCTTTGCCCTGTGTCTCCTAAGGGGGCACTGCTGAGCTTGTTGGGGACATCTGGAAATGAGTTGCCTGTGCACAGATGTTTGCGCATGTGCTTCCAAGGGCTACTGTTTTATCCCTACTGTATTTAGAGCAAACACAAAGAGCGAGCACAGTGCAGGGTTGATTGTTTCTTTCCATTTCCACTGTCATGACCCCAGTTCCTGGCTGTCGCTGCCCCACCCCAGGGTGTTTTGCCTTCTTTGCGATTTTTTTTAAAATTTATTTATTATGTATATAATGTTCTGGGCATCAGATCTCATTATAATGGGTATCATGTGGTTGCTGGGAATTGAACTCAGGACCTCCAGAACAGCAGTCAGTGCTCTTAACCTCTGAGCCATCTCTCCAGCCCCTTCTTTGCAATTTTAACCTCTTGTGTTCACACTATCTAGCCTGGATGTTGCTCGGAGACTTCATGAGGGAAGGGCGGCACCTGGAGGTGGATGGACAGGCAGGCTTCAGTGGGGACTTCCTGAGTGCCTATCTTGAGTATTTCATAACATTTTGCCCATTCCTCTGCAGGAGCCTTTGTGAGCAGGTATGAGTTCCCATAGAGCAGCAAGGTGACAGGAGGCCCCAGGAAGGGCTCAGGTGGTCACCAGCCCAGCCCAGCCAAATGAGTGTGCATATGTCCCACGGTCCACGTGTTTTTTTCAGTTGGCATACACACGGTGCCAGACTCCTTCTTGCTCTGCATGCCTGGGTAGAAGGGTTGCTTGCCATCTTCGTGTCGCCAACACCCAGACACGCGTGGTCACTCACCTGCGCAGGATGGCCAGGCTCTCTTCCTCATCCCCGGTGGAGCTGGTGCGGCCCTGCCGGGTCTCACTCATTTCACTCTGAGGAGAGAGAGAACAGCATGCTGGGTTTGGGAATGGAAAGTCCTGCCTCAGACGCTGACTGCCCAGCCTCATGACCCATTTGGAATGGAGTCTGAGGAGGGCAAGGAGATGCCCCGCAGTCCAGGAGACCCAGAGGGACCGACGACAAAAGCAGGATGCTAAGATAACGTGCTACAGCTACGGACAACAGACACCTGCAGGGTCATCGTGGTGTGAGCCTCACCTTGGCTCTCCTGTAGGGCCCTCTGCGGAGTGCGCTGCCCTCAGAGCTGGAGTTCTCGGAGCTTCGCCAGGAGCCTAGTTTAGAAAGAGGCAGAGAAGGGGGTTAACTCTGTTGAAAAATGTACGGGGCGGGGGGGCGGGGAGAAGAAAGGACTATAGCAATAAAGACAGAAGAAGGGGGTGGTCGGTGGGTGGGGGTTGGAGATCTACCTGAAGGAGCCGCTGTCTGGGGCCTCCACAGCCCCGAGAATGGGAACAGCTCTAGCTGACAGGGAGACAGTGGGCAAGAGGGAGGAAACACGCTGGCACCTGGAAACCTTGGAGTTCCTGACTAGGGGCATCTCTCCACAGGCCAGCAGGCAGTTCTCCTCTACCACAGAGAATTCCCCAGGGCACTCATGGCTGCTGGGAGTCAGCACAGAGGCACCCAAGCCTATTCATCTCTGGGCTGCTGCCCCAGAGTGGAACGGAGAATGCGCTCCTGATGGGGTGGGGAGGAAGTCTCTAAGCAAAGGTGAAGGTTGGCAGGCCATGGCTCCCTTGCAGCTCATGGGGCCTGGGACATGGTTCCACAGTCAGTGACAGCCTAGAGGGCTGATCCAGGGGCACAGTTCCGGCAACAGCGCAGAGAATGGGGGGGGGGGGAAATTGAGTCAGAAGGAATGACTGAGGACCTTTCCTAAAGTGTCAGTTGGTGTCTCCAGTTCTGAAGGTCACCGAGATTCAGCGGAAAGGACCCAGCTCTGCTGTGGCCAAAGCTAGAAGCAGCCAGAGCTGACGACACATGGCACTGTGGGGCTGGGTCCCGGGGAAACTTTATTAACCAAAATGGGTGGCAGAGCAGAATAAGCCCTGGACTGCAGGCTGCGGACCGTGGACTGGGGCAGAGAGGACAGGGAGGGAGTGTGACAAGACTTGGCATGTTGGCCTCCTCAGATGGCTACCTGGTGAGGGGGAGGGGGACTTGGTGAGCGCCTCTGGTCGGGGGGCCACAGGCTGCACAGGCCGCGTCTGCTTGGCTGCCAGTTTCTTCAGGCTGGCCTGCCTGCGGTGGAACATCTCCTCCGTGCTCTCTTGCTTCTGAAAGACTTTTTGCACGTGTTCCTGAAATGACATGGCTACTAAGAGACCTTGCAAAGGTCAGTGCCGGCCCTAAAATCCACCCTGCCGTCCACAGAGGGTGTGCACCTTTCTCGGTTTTGGGTGAGTGGGATGTGTCTGTGAACAGTGCAGCACGCTCACCAGCTCTGGTCAGACAGCAAGAGCTGCGTAACATCGCATGGCAGGATGGGGAGCCATCTGCTCTGAGGGGATGGCTATGGAAAGGGGATCAGTTTCTTCCTATTGACTCAGAAGTAGAGTTAGGGTAGCTGGCTGAGGGGCGAGGAGGAGCCAGCCCATCTTTGGTGTGATATCAGAAGTACTACGGCACGATCAGGGTTCCATTGAGTGCCACACCACAAATCACGCCTATCCCAGGCGATGCTGAGGGAGGTGGTGGCACAGTTAGAATAACTTCTGCAGTGGAGGAAGGGCTGAACTCGATAATCCCCACCCCTGCACTTCTGCCCAGCAACCTCCATCTCCTACTCAAAGGGTTCTTCAAGGGTTGGGGCTATAGCTTGCTGAAAGGGGGCTTGCCTAGCATGTGTGAGACCCTGCATCTCAAAAACATGCCCTTTGAAATATCCCATGGAGTGGGTCCCCAGTTCCCAGGCCCCAGAGGGGAACCCATGCTGGCGTTACCAGAAGGTCCTGGCTGAGGATGCATTCATACTCTTTGTAAATCTTATTGAGCTCCTGAATCTTGTTCTCTGCGCCAGTCTCCAAAAACCTCTCGATTTCCTGGAGGGCCGCCTCGGCGCCATCCTGGGACTGGCATTTGTCCACAGGCTGCGAGGCCAGCAGGAAGATGCCCTCGTCACACCACTTCATGGACTGGAAACAAAGGAAGGCTGTCAGCATCAGGACCTGCGGCACCATCCTTGGTCGGTGTGGCTGCCTGCCAGAGCTGTGTGCTCCCCACTCCTGCCTCCTGGTTGATGGTGCTCTCAGGATAGGAGGCCCCCCGCCACCAAGACAAACAGTGTCTGGAGGGGACGTGAGACTGCAAAGCTGAGCGGGCTTCCGGGCTGAACTCGCCATAGGAGAGGGGTCAGAATAAAGCAGGACTAACAGGAAACCTAAGCCGAGGTCGCTCCTAAGAACTCATTGCTGGAACTAGTGAATGCATGAGGACCAACGCTCTGAGCGGACAAGACCGAGGGTACAGAGGGGGAGGGCGCTCTGGCTGTCCTCTCGGTGACTCTGACCAGCTCAGCCACCCCCTTCCTGGTAAGGGACAACAGCTGGTTTGGCCCATTAGCTCAGAAAAGTGCAGCTGGGTTTCCTACCATCTCCAGGAGGCTATGCAGCTCCAGGGACTTGCTGAGAAGGGCCCTCCTCCTGGTGATCTCTGTGGCGAAGTGGTCACAGAGGTGCTGGAGCTCCTCACACTTGGGGTGGATGGAGTCTACGGCGTAGTGTTTGTTCTCAATCAGCTGCTGGCCTTCCAGCGACAGGGCTCGGGCCCTGTCCACAGCCACCTGAAGAACGCACCAAGATACCAGGTTAGTCCTACGTGGAGAGACAAATGGGGTATACAGTCCTATGGGTGTCGCACTGGAAGTGGGCGATGGACGTGGACTTTGTGGACTGCTCCAGCTGACTGAGGTCACCAAATCCTCGAGCCACTCTGAGGCCAAATTCCCGACGGTCAGGATGGTATTGGGTTGGCCTGGTCTAGAGTAAGTACAGGTAATAAGGAGAGAGCTAGACAAAGGGGCTGTGGCAGACAGGGTGTGTGCCTGAGTGGAGGAGGGCACGTTGGGGTCTCACACTGCCTGTGTTACCCCTCAGGTGCCATGGGAGCTTACGTCCTGCGCCCTCTGCATAGCTAGGTGATGCTGTGGCCGCCACCCCCTTCCGCCCACGCCGGACTCTCACACTGGACTTCTCCTCAAAGCTGGCCAAGTCCTTCAGGAGGTGCTGCACGTGGGCCAGGCTGTTGCCAACATCAGTGAAGGCGGCTATCTTCTGGGACATGGAATCCAAGGTAGTTTTGACCTGAGGCAGAGGAAGGCTGACTTGGAGCACCTGTGTCTCATCCCTGGAGGGGCAGGGGATGGGATCCCCGACGGCAGTGAGCTGATGGGGGCCATCAGGGCTCAGCCAAGCCCCTCAGGCCTGCAGAGCCTCTTGGGGTGCTGGACCTCCCCACAGCCTCACTCCCTGAACACCTAGAAACCAAAGAACCCAAAGCACTTCTAAATGACCCACAGATCAAAGAGGAGACGTCATGGGAAAATCTCAAGAGGGAAATGCGGCAAACTGTGGGTCACATAGGAAGAGTGGGGAGAGGGAGGGATCCCCACAAAAATGCATAGTGAAGATGAGCTGGGTATGGTGGGTCACTCCGGTGATACCTGGGCTTAGGAGGTTGAGGCAGGAGGATAGCTGTGGGTTTGAGGCTCCTTGGGCTATACACTGAGTTTCAGGACAGTCAAAACTGTATGAAGAGTGAGACTTTGTTTTAAAAACCCCAAATAAGTAAATAAATAAGGGTATTATTAAAGAATCTATATAAAGCTAATATATATAAATAAATATAAAGCTAATGCAGGCTCCTACCCCAAGAGCCTAGAATAAGACTAAAATAAATTCAAAGCCATCCATAGAAATACATGTTAAAGATACAATCAGAAATCAATTAAACAGAAAACATAAAACAAATTGTTATTTCTTTTAAAAGATGAACTGTTGCTCTTCAAGTGAGTGGCACATTGTGATAATATAAGTCAGAAAAGACGCAAACTGTTACTGTTTGGAGGAAGTGAGGAAGCAGGGGCTATCACACAGGCTCCCACAGACAGGGAAAAAGCAGAAGCAACTCTGGACTCAAATCGTGCTTAACATGACGTAGGAAAAGGGGCCCGCCTCTTGACAGCATCCTGCTGTCCAGCACGAAGCATCAAGCACTTTGCAGGAATTTCCAGGAATGCTCATTCACCACTTAACCGCCCCCTACACACACGCGCGCGCACACACACATGCACACTTGTACATATACTAAATACACACGTGCAAAAAAGAGAAGTGTTCAAAATCCACAGCACCCACATAAAAAGTTGGGTGTGGCTGTGTGTGTCTGAAATCTCAGCATTGGGATCCTGAGAGCTCTCAGGCCAGAGGTCCAGATTAGATAGTAAGTTGCTGGTCCAGTGAGAGACCCTGTCTTTGGGCAGTGCGGTAGAGGGATAGAGGAAGACACTCTAGCCTACTCATGCACACCTATGAATTTGTGTACCAACCCGCACACATCCATACATTCCTCCCACACATAAATAAAAACCCTATTTTAAATGTCACCTGCTTCAAGCCTCCTCGGTTTCCACATAAGTTAAGCCTACAGCAGACAGACCCACACTCCTCACTTCCTGAAGATGGCATCCCACACCTTGCGGCCCAGCCACTCACCTCCCGGAAACCTTGCTCAAAATGCCGCAGCTGCAGGCACTGTTCCAGCTTCTGCTGATGCTTTGCCCAGAACTCATCGAAGGCGGCCTCAGTCTCATTCAGCTGGGCCAGGAGCCTGAGTGAGAGAGGAGGGGGCGACAAGAGTGAGGGAGACTGTGCCTCGCAGGGTGCACAGGGGTCTCCCTGACAAGCTTTCCCGTGATGTCTTAGCCTTGTTGTTGACTCCTAGGGTCCTCAGGGTTCAGAGACACGAGGGAGATGCACTTTAGACAAGATCGCAGCGCCCCAACCTGTGTTACACAGAACTCTGTTTGCTAATGCATGTGTACACACGTGTGCGTGCGTGCGTGCGTGCGTGTGTGTGTGTGTGTGTGTGTGTATACCAGGGGTTGACACCAGGTATCTTCTTCAGTTGCTTTCCATCTTGTTATCTGTGACAGGGTCTCTCGCTGAAGCTGGAGCTTGCCAATTCTGCTAGAAAGGCTGGCCAGTGGGCTCCAGGAATCTGCCTGTCTCCACCTCCACAGTACTGGCCTGCAAATAGGAGCTAGTACATGCAGGCTATTTTACTGAGAATCCTAATTCACGTTTTCACATTTGCATGGCAAGCGTGATCAACTGTGCCATCTCCGTGGTCCCCCATTTGTTAATTTTTGAAAGGTCATTGGGTTTACTGCTGACCACCTGGGCCAGGGTGCAGTCTGCTGTCCGGCTCTAGAGCTGGTGTTTGCCACCCTCACTCTTACCCCAGGATTACTGCTTGCTAAGGGACTCTAAATAGAACCAAGCAGCACCACCTTACCCATCCCTTTTCCTAGTGTTGGTAGAATTGATAAATTCCCCAGGGTAGACCCTAGATCTCCTGCTAGTGCGCCTTGGTGCCCCACCATGTGCCTTTCCCCTGTTCCCAATACAACATGCCTGCTGTGCATACAGCCATGGCCCATGTGGGAGAAAACCATGTGAAAGCCAACAGCCAAGAGCCTGGCTGCCTACTGTTGGGTTTCTGGGCAAGTTCTGCCCATACAGGTGCTCCAAGTTTGTCCTGTAGGTGGGAATGGCACCCATCTAGCCTGCAGCATGGTAAGGCATGTGGGGCTCTAGATATGCCAAAGCATTGGGGTGCACCAACAGACATTGACTGATGGCACCGTGTCCTGTGCTCTGCTATAAACATGGGGGACCAGTGAGAAATACAGATGGCACCTTTATTGTGAGCGTAAGATGCATGCTCTAAAGCACAAGGCTGGAGCACAGGCACCTGAGCTGCTCTGCTGCCTACAATGACTCACTGGGGATATAGGAGCCATGGGAGTATAAGGGGCTGCTGCTGCTTGCCCAGCATTTCCCTGCCTGTTCTCGATTCCCATCTCCTTTATCATGGGTGCTGGGGTCTACTCCAAGCCCGAGAGGGAAAAGGGCCACAGGGCTAGCTGCTTGGATCTGTCGCAATAACCTTGGGTATTAGTCTAATGCTTTCACAATGGCTGTGTATCTGCAGAAGTCAGGCCAGGGCAAGGTAGGGCAAGAGGGTGCAGGCCTTACCTCTGCACAGTGGCCTGATTGTCCAGCTGGTCCTGGTTCACGCTGTGGGAAGTGCTCTCCGCCAGTGGCTCCCTGAGGCTCTCAAGGATGCTGTTCCCCTCCTTCAGCGCCAACTGAAGATCCTCCTGCAGAGAGAGTGCACACACAGCGTGTAGTGCAGCCAGCTAGCTGGGCTCAGGTCTCAACACTGAGTAATTAGAGACAGCCTGGGATGGGGGCACTGTGCCCTGTGGGTGCAAACTGTCCCTTCTGTATGACCACAGAGTGCATTGAAAACTGCCAAATGCATATGTATACTGTATACATATATGAGGTTCTCAAAGAATTAAATCATATACATATATAAACTGCCACACTCCTGCTTGCTGCCACAAAGCTAGGGTTACAGGACACTCAGGACATGGGAATAAGGTCAAAAAGAAACTGGAAACCAGGCTTTCTAACCATCCCTCTCCTGGAGTTGGCCCTGCTGTGCAGGCAAAAGACCATTTCTAAGGAGCGGGTGACATTTATGGCAGAGATGTAGCACCACCCTTAGGACACACAGTAGCCACCCAAACCCTGCTGTCAACGCCACCAGTAATGCAGATATCTACGGCACGTGATGGAGAGTGTCTCTGCCCTAGAAAATCATGTGAATTGGTAGCACAATGGTGCTGGGAGCAGCAAATTCAACCATAACTTCACCAGTCACTGGTGAGAGGAACCAGGGTGGAGGCCCTGCCTGGTTACACTGGAGCTGCCGCCCCCCCGCCCGCCCCACCACCTCCCACAGTGCACAGCCATCGGCAACTGCTCTGGACTTGGTTTTACAGACTCTGAAGCCCTTTGGGGTTTCTGAGCTGTGGGGTGCCACCCACAGACACAACACGTTTTAACAGGGCTCACTTCTGGGGCTTTGAAAAGCAGTTACGGTCAGTTCTCAGTATCTCAAGCGTCTCAGAGACTTGCTTACTCCTGGCCTTTCCGTGTGGCAATTCACCTGACATCTTGCATCTAGTATCGCATTTCCCTGCTCAGAACCTGGGCCCCCAACAAGCACTCACCTTCGCCTTGGCCTTCTTCTCAGTGTGAACACTGAGCACCAAGCTGGTTGACTGGACGTCGTTCGGCAGTTCTGTTTCAGCCAGCTCGGTCCCAAAGGTCTGCAGCATCTGGGCTGTCTGCTTCACCATCAGGGCAAAGCTTTCGATTGCCTTGGGAGAAGGGAGGAGACAGTCACAGAATCCTGCACACAGCCCGTGGCCTGCAGCCCTGAAAGCTGATACCATGACTGTCGTTGGAAAGGAGAGAGTGGCCCCCAAGCCCTGTGGACCAATACCTTCCCAGGAGTGTCTCAACCTCGGGCTTCCCTCAGAAACGTACCAGGAAGGCTTTGGAAATGTCCCTGCCACCCAGGGTCATTCTCAGCTCAGGGTCTCTGCCTCCACCTCCTAGTTAGGAGACTTGTGAGTGTCGGAAACCACAACGACATAGGGCTTGGTAGTTTTTTTTTTTCTTCTTCTTCTTCTCCAAGCCCAGAAAGCCACACCCGGGGTTATTACTCATGTTATTTCTTTACAATGACTAAGGTCTACTGGGACCATCTCCTCATTCTTGGGGAAGAAACTTCAGTGAGCATGTATTTTAAAAGGCAGTGTTGTCATGTGAAAAGAATTCCGCTGGGTTAACTATGAACTAGTGAGAATATGGTGACATAGCACCCAGGCCCACTCACTGTGCGGTGGCACAGCCACCTGGAGTGGCAGTAGTCCAGGGTCCCCCCGAGGTCCTCGGTCAGCTGTGACTTGTCAATGTAGCCATGTAGTTCTGGCACTGAGCCTAGCATCATGACCTGTGAGAGAGAGGGGATCATCACCAGGCAGCTTGCCCTGGACTCCAAGGTAGCTCTGGCTTCTGACTTGAACAGGTCCAGCTCTGCCCTCTGGTTGGCAGAGCTAGGCAAGCCTCTTATTTACATTGCTCCTTGGCTTCCTTGTCTACACGATGGGCATGTTATGATGACTCTCACTGGGTGATGGTGAGGACCCAGTGAGGCCACTGGACACGAGCAAACCCTGCACAGGGTACCTGGCCCGTCACAGATAACCAACGGCTGTCAGCACCTCCTCTGGCAAGGGGAGCTTGGTATGATGAGGAAATAGAGGCTCCGCTTCCTAAGAAGCCAGTTTTGCTTGCTCCTGCTGAGAACACCACAGACATCCTTTTAGGTACTGCTGAGGATCAGTTTAGCACGCCCCATCTCCTCAGACTGACTGACAACTCTGAAGAGTTTCTACTTTGTGTGGTAGCAGCGGCCAGTCGACCTCTTCCTACATGGCTTGATTTCATCTTTCTCTTGTCATTTTGAAGGCTATTCTGCCCATGTGTTTTAGAGAAAAATACAGACTTTGCTTTGTAAGCTCCCCGAGAGATGCTCAGAGCGAACTTCCAGAGGCTGGTGCAGATGTCATTTGATGCCATGACATATATTATTCAACACTGAGTCAGTTTAAGGTGGGGGCTCATCTGGAGACAACCTGGGTTGTTACAATAGAGAAAATGCTCCTGGCGGCTGCTGGGCAGAAGACAGGGTTGCTGGGAACTCTCCCACCCATGGGTTGGCCACTAGCAAGGAACTATTCACACTGCCAAGAAGCAGTACAGATGCTAAGTCCCGACCGAACTACGGCAGCCAAGTAAAAAAGTGTCAGACTCTCAGTTTGAGCTAGAAAACAGAGTTCTCACAGAGCTGTCCCATTTTCTCTTGGTTCTTCTAATAAATTTTTCCACATGCTGCCAAATGACCTTGGCTCATGGCCAGTAAGCCAAAGAAGGATTAGGTAATCCGAGGAAGCATGCCACCTCCTTCCTTAACCTTAGTGCTGGGGCGTGTGCGTGCACACACGCATGCGTATTTGTGTGTGTGCGCGCGCGTGCACATATGTGTGCATGTGTGTGCATGTGCTATGCATTTCCCACCACAACAGAGAAGCCTAGGAGCCCAGGGATGTTCTAGAGAGCTCTCTTGCCTGAGGTAAGTACAGTGGGGAAGCATCAGAGACTTTCTAAAAGTCAAGTCCTTTGCTAATTCTTGAATTTACCTAAGATTGGTCTGTGAGCTCGCAGGTGCCATAACAGTTTCTGGAGACCTGTTTTTGACACCTGTTAACATAATGCTACAGAAGAGTTTATAAAAAGAGACCATACACCATCATAAATGACTTCAACCTTATCTCCCATGATGCTCAGAGGCAAGGAAAGCTGTCATTAGTGCGGTTCGCTTGCTGGAGGTGGAGAAGGGCCTGGCGCCTTGGTGTCAGCCAATCATAAGAGGGGATGCCTGTTACTACAAGCATCCATAAGGGCTTGGAGGCAAGAGTCAGGGGCACAACGCCCACGTCTAGTTTCTGATCGGGACTTGAACCGCTAGCTGGGTAAACAATTGCCCTGGGTGGTTCTGCCCTTAACTAGGGCTAAGAAATGG
Source organism: Ondatra zibethicus (assembly GCA_004026605.1). Classification (NCBI taxonomy): domain Eukaryota; kingdom Metazoa; phylum Chordata; class Mammalia; order Rodentia; family Cricetidae; genus Ondatra; species Ondatra zibethicus. The sequence goes on along the minus strand of PVIU01022161.1, from coordinate 13,833 downwards.
GTTGTCCAGAAAGAGACACGACAAGACATGAGGTGCAGTATCTCCCACAGACCTGGGGCCACATTCTTAGATCTACCAAGGTGTGGCTCTGAGTCACCTCTGAGGCCTTAGGCTGTGCTGAACACTGTTCCCTAGCCACTTCTCTGATTCTCAAGGAAGACTGCTGTGGAGACAGGATCGAGTGGGGTAGCAACCCAGGCTACACTGTTCCTGTTTTGCTAAGAGAAGGGTTATAGCCCGTTTGGGGCAGAGGACAGGGATTGGTCACGGGAGGTGGGCAGTGGCTCTAGACAGTATGGAATGAGGGTATGTGCCTCCTAAATACCGAGACACAGCAGACAGTATAGTGGGCAGCTACCAGCCCAGATTCTTCCATTTCCAAAAGCAAGGGTGTCACTGCAGGGGAACTGCACAGCCTAGCTATGGCCCCGGTGTTCCTGTTTTCTTTGTGAAAAAGAAATGAACTCACAGGGCCATTCTCTGGCAACTTCTGGGTGCTTCATAGGTCAGGGCCAAGCTCCACTGACTGTGGAGTGTGTGTGCTTTCAGGAACTCTAAAGTCTTGGGTTTTTTTTTCTTTTTTGGTTTTTCAAGACAGTGTTTCTCTGTGTAACAGCCCTAGCTATCCTGCAATTAGCTCTTGTAGACCAGGCTAGCCTCAAACTCACAGAGATCTGCCTGCCTCTGTCTCCCAAGTGCTGGGATTAAAGGCGTGCACCACCACTGCCAGGTAGAGTCTTGGTTTTTGAGGGGAAGTAGAGCCAACATTAGGGTCCTTTCTCTGGGGATAATAAGAAGGGGCTGACCCATGCTGGTTGGAGACATGGCTATAAGGTAGGGACTACCTGATAGGTTCTTCCTGGCTGAGGTCCAGCACCTGTGTGGCTGGCAGCTGAAGCTCTGCCCATGGACTCAGGATATACCCATGTCTTCTTTACTAGCTTTCATTTTTGCTGAGACATTTGGGGTGTGCCCCTCACTGTGAACTGGCATAGGACTGCCCCATGACTTACAGGATCCTGACAGAGCTATCCCATGGGACCCATCCAAGGCCGTGGCCTTGCATGTACAGACCACTAGTTGGGACAAGGCAGGCCTCAAGGGAAGGCAAACGCATAGGGCTTCTGCCACTAGAACACAGGGAAGTGTAACTTCTGTGCCAGATCGAATGGGGTTTTACTTATGGCCACAGAATGGAGGTAACTCCCTGAGAGTTTACCACGCGCCAAGAATGCTCTTCCGCTTGGTTCTGCTGACACGGAACCAAGGGCACAGGCTCAGCACTCACCGGGACTTTCATCTTAAAGTCATCTCTGTTGAACTTGAAGGCGATGTCGGAGAGAGTCCTCTGGAAAAAACCCGTGGGCCGGAGGACAAGGACGAGCTGCAGGTTTGCTGGGAAAGACGCCTGAGAAACGGAAGAAGGGCTTGGAGCATTTGCTACGAGCGGCCCAGGCCATGGAACCGACCTGCCGCTGCAGCTAATGGTGGGCATCTGGTGGATGCTGCCGCTTAAAACTGAACAGCCAAAAGCATATTCTAGTTGTCAGGGCTTAAATGAGGGTCTTCTGCTCATCCCAGTACTCGAGGTCTTCCCACAAGTAAGCCACCTGAATCACAGAATTAAGTTTCTGTTGTTCAAGCCACCCCATCTGTGGCACCTTGTCACTTCAGCCACAGGGCACTAAAGGACTTATTAAAGAAAAAAGCAAGAAAATACGTTTGTGGAGCAGCTGAAACCAAGACCCATATAAACTCGCCCAGCACGCACAAGCAAATGCATACCCTTGGATAGTTAGTTTGTGTGTTTGGTTACTCCTTTGCCTCTTGTGAGGTGTTTGATCTTGGATAAGTTCTGCCTCCATTTTTCCCACCTGCAAAATGGGAAGTGAAGCCGATGCCTGCCTCATTCTACAGGATGAGGGAGTGAGCCCAGCTCATGTGGTACTAGACACTGATGTCTACCACCCACAGCTGACCTCCCACCCAGGACAGTGCGCATCAGCGTCCATCACTCATGCTGGCCTCCCATTCAGGACAGGGGACAATGGCCTTGCCCTGGAAGGAAATCTTCTGTTGAATCCCATGCCCTTGGTCCTCACAGGACCTTCAACATGGTGATGTTCACATCACCTGCTACGTCACTTTCGGTCAGAGGCATGCTGAGAGACAGGGGCCTGGTGAGGGCTCTTCCTGAGTGGATAAGGGAGCAGGGTGCTGGGAGCCGCTGAGGGCCCTGCTGTGGGCTGCGCCCCCAACTCATGCTCTTGCCCTGGTGACCAGGCTGCCCTCGGCCCTGCCGTGGCAAGGATGCCGAGACATGCCGCTGTCCACAGCTGTCCTATACAGCTCAGGCGCACGTCAGCGGCTCCCTCAGGAGGGAGTCATGAATACACCATGCCAGTAATCCAGCTTTGGTGCCCTGGGAGAGGGTGAGTGTACAGACCAAGGACAGAACATAGCCCTGCAAAGGCAGAAGCTGAGCGCAGATTCTGGGCTACTTAACACAAGGGCTTCCGGACTTGTCCTCTCTGTGAAATTGGACACCGCTATTTAAGGAGGCACTGTCGGGGCAGGCAGCTTTCCTTGAGGTGACAATGAGCCACGCTTCTGTAAACTTCAATTAGCTTTGTCACCCAGACTCACACCTCCCAGAAGACTGGTTCTGTAGGGAAGGCCAACACTTGGATCCTTAAAAGATCAACCACACCTGCACCTTGTAATAGATACAAGGCTCCTTGGGGTGAGGCGCCCTGCCACTGGCCAGAGGTGACCTTCAGCCTCACAGGAAGCCATTTTCTTAAGCTGTTCTAGTTTCTGTTAAGCTGTCGAATTGTCTTATTAAATAGTTGTATAAAAATTAAAAGAAATGCAAGCCATGTGAGAGAGGTTTTTAAGGACACGCACAAACACCTATTATGAATGTCATCAGCAGTAAATGTTCTCTGCTGTAGAACCAACCACTTGGGTTTAAATGCAGAAAGGCTTAAATAAAACCTTTGCTTCTAAAACAGGTTAGACAGATGAGAATTTGATATTGGTGTTTCGTGAAATACTCAATAATTGTGAATTGTGAAACAAGAGTAGGTTTTATCTAACATAAAATATCACTCATTTTCTATTGTGCACATGAGGCATGCCCAGCCTGGTGCTTTGTGCGCGTGAGGTGTGCCCAGCCTGATGCTCTGTGCGCAGCTGGTCAACCTCTCTTGTCTGACAGCATCCAACAAACGAAAGTTAATGTGAACACATCAAAGTTTGTATCTCAGTGTTAACCAGCCAGAGGACCCTGGGCCTGAGTCTGAGGTTCCTCTTGAAAAGCTAAATGCTGGCTGTGGAGCCTATGATGAGAATTCACAGACACCAGCCAAAGGATCATGCATGAGACCAGTGTTAATGAATCCCAAGGCCTTCTGGGCCTGAGATCTCAGGGTGGATCAGGATCACCATGCCACTCAGCTGTGCTTCCCACAGGTGACATGCAGCACATTCTCATGGACTTGACATCAGTTAGACCCGGGAACACAAACACATGGATCCTACTGCGCAAACTCGGGAGACACCATCTCGGGAGCTATTAGGAATATGGGACAATATGATACTGTCAGGGACGCAGCTGGCTCTCCTGTCCCCACCCCACCTCAAGCGAGTGCCTGCACCTGTTCTTTCTGCTCTGCAGTCTAGAAGCTCCAGCTGGCTCTTGCAACATCTCCCCTGTAGGGGCAATGGGACTACAAAGCTCACACTGGGAGTGGAAAAGGCATTTTCCACACTGTTCTGCTCAGTTTGTAACCCCGATTTCTTTCAGCAGTGATGGAATCCACACCTGCCCTCCAGGCAGAGAGTAAAGGATCATCTAATCGCTGATGGGCAGACACAGTTGCAAAGACATGGGTACGGGCTGAGTGGGCACCAGGAGGTGTGGGCGTGTATGTGTGTGTGCAGAACCCAACACCACCTGGCACAAGGCTATACAGGGAAGACATTCACGAAACAACACACCAGTATACCCTCAACATAGGTAAGAGTCGAAGACTCCCCCCCCCCCGCCCCACTGCAAACACAGGCGGGAAGAGTACTGCGGAAGAGGCTACTGGTGAGCTCCAAAGGATCACTACAGATAACATGACATGCTTGCCACAAACAGTGCTGTTTTCAGTGGACCCACGGCTAAGAATGTATGGATAACTTACCACAATGGTGCAACCGTTCTCAAATGGTCTCAGCAAGCAGTGAGATATATATGTGCAGGTGAGTCAGCATGTATGTGTGGCACACACATGTATGTACCTTTGTACATGTGCGTTTATGTGTATCTGTGTGCATATATGTATGTATGTGTGGGACTGTATGTCCAGGCACACATCTGTGTGTGAAAATGTGCCCATATATGGGTGCAGGTGGGTCTATGTACGTGTGCATGCATAAGTGTTCATGAACTGATGTGTATGCACACACACCTTTGCATGTGCCTGAATGCTTTCATGTGTATATGTATGTGTGCACCTGTGTGAAAATCTCTTCATACATATATCTTTGTGTACATCTTTGTGTATATGCATTCATGTCAATCATCTGTATATGTGTCTGGTTACACACATGATGCACATCTGTATACGTCTCTATGTGCATGTTTCTGTGTATATATGTGCTTGTATGTGTGCATGTATCTGTGAGCAAGTTTATCTATGTTTATATAAGTTTCTCTGTGTGTGTATGTGAGAGTGTACAAGTATGACGGTATGTGTGCATATCTACATATGTATATGTGCACGCACACACGGGCATATGAGCAAAGTATTAATAATGGCACAAATATCTATGATGGCCAGCTGAACTGGATCATGGCATGTAGGTCACTAGTGAAACACCTCCCTCTGGGGAGTCCGATTTCCCAGAGAGGATTAGGTCAGGCTCAGTGTTTAATCCATTGGCTGATGAAAGGCATAGCCTATCCAGAGATGGAACCGCGGAAGGCAGGCCGCAGGACGTTTCCTGTGAGTGTGTCCCTGTCACTAGGGCTCCTGGCATCTGTGAGCAGATGCTGTCCTCTGCCATGTCCTTCCGTATGGAGTGTCTGTCTTGGCATTTCTTTAAAACAATGGGGCCACCAGACTATGGGCTGGGACCTCTGAAACTGTGAGACAGAATCAATGCTTCCTCTTCTAAACTGCTCCAGTATTTGTCAAAAGAAACCCATGGACCAATCCCAGTGGGACAGGAGTGGGAAGAGCGAGGCGTACATGGGAACTCCCCCCTAAATATTAAGACTGATAAACATCATTAAGAAAAAAATCTTAATAAAAGCAAGTAGGAATGCGTGATCATTGAACGGAGGGCAGCTGTTTCAATAGACAGCCTTCAGGTTGTGTCCACTTTCCTTCTGGAATATTATGTATGAATCACCCCTATGCGGTTGATTGCAGGCAAAGCTCAAACTCCAGTGATGGGGAGGCCTAGGCTGCCCCTCCTGAGCCATCCTGGAGCATTTCATGGGGCAGTTGTCAATGACCGGTCCCCAGCCTTCCACACAGACTCACAGGAGCTGTGCGCACATCTCCACATGACGCTCGGCTGCCTCCAGGGAGTGCTGGGTGCCAAGTGGCTCCTCTACCCTTCAGGTTGGTCTCTGTGGCTTACTCAATAAGGGAACTGATCACATGACCTATTCTCTCTACGTGGTCTTAGCTCTGCCCACCTTCTGAGGTTCACTGACTGGTCCCTGTCTCTGGCCTGCACCTTGGCATAGTGTCCCATGGGAAGTCCCTCTGCTCTGCTTGGACAGTACCCCTGCCTGCTACTCAGACATCTGGGCCTGCAAGTTCTCCAGCGCCGCCTTCCACTCTACCTCCTCGGCGTTCCAGACCTCTGGTGGCCACTTGAGCTTTCGGCCCCAGTGACTGGAGCAGGCAGGAATCAAAGGACAATGCTTAGCACAGCAAATGCAACTGCTGGCTGGCTGGCCTGCAAGCCCAGGCCCCTCAGACATAAGTTTTAGACTGTTCTGCAGACTACATCAGCCCCAGAGGAAAAAAAAATGTTCTACCCCTGGGCAGACAAAGCAATACTTTAAATTCCATTTTCTTGGGGCTGAGGAGATAGCTCAGTTAGAAAAGTATTACTTTGCAAGTGTAGACCCTGAGTTCAATTTATCAGAACCCACATAAAAAGATGGGGCGTGGGATACGGAGGATGCACCTGTAATCCCTGCACCAGGATGGTAGCACATGGGGTACGGCAGGATGCACCTGTAATCCCAGCAGCAGGGAAATGGAAAGAGGAGGACCCTGGGACTTGTTGCTAGCCAGTCTAGCTGGATCAGAGTCCCAGGCTCAGTGAGGGACCGTGTCTCAAAGAGTAAGGTGGAAAAGCATTTGAAGAAGACATGTGACCTTGAACTCTGGTCTCCCTACTCATACATACATACATTCTCTCTCACAGACAGGTTCACGCATACACAGACACACTAAACTTCCTTGAGTAAAACATGCTAGAGCATATATCTAGTTTGAACTAGGCTACCTATGAGCACAAACATGTATACTCCATGACGATGCCCTCAATTGTAACACGCCCGTGAGACACACAGGCAGAAACATACACTGTATAGTAGACCCGTGAGACACACAGGCAGAAACATACACTGTATAGTAGGGGAGAGTGAGGTACTGACAGAGCTCCCAAAAGCATCTACTTAGGGGTTTTTATCCCTGTGAGGATGGCTTCTCAAAACTTGGAGCCAACTACTTGTCAGTGAAGAGGTGTCTCAGCTTGGGCCTGCCACCTCTGTCTTTGCTCACTGATGGAGCCCAGGAACTCGGAGCATTAACACACATGGGCAGATAGAAGGACACATGCTTTACTCTGGACGGAAGCACTGGGACTCTGATTTTAGGGAGACTGGGTTTTGGGCTCCTCCAGTTTCTTTCTTTTTTTCTTTTCTTTTCTTTTTTTTTCAGTTCTAAGCCAAGCTGAAGGCATCAAAAAAGAAAAGATCACCCCGAAGCAGGGAACGCCAACTCATGAGGTAGCACAGATGGTGGCTAAGAATAGCAACCATCCTAAGGCTTACATAAGTGTGGCTCAGCAGGAGCCCAGGCGGCAGGGGGAGAGCCCCTTTGGCCTCCTTGTTTCTGTGGCACCCTGGGGTGGCACCCCAAGTGGGCCTATTTGGATGGCCTCCTGGGGGCCTGTCTGGTTGTATCTGACACTAAGCAGCAGTTTCCCTGACATTACCTGGACAAGAAAACCTAGTGATTAGCGGAGCCCTAGTCTGGGTGTTGTGCCCACAGCAGCTGCTTCTGGCCACACTCTAAAGCCAGGATCCTGGAGGCTGTCTTGGTCTGCCTCCACAACTATGTGTAGTGTGTGGACAGGGCCTAGACGGCCTCCCCACTCCCAGCTCCGTTCCCAGGACCCCACTGTGCTCACACTGTGCCTCCTTGCCAGCTGAGCCCCTTGAATGGAGCCTTGTTTCCTTGTTCATCACCCTTCCCTGGGCTTTGGCTGGTGAGGCTGGGACTGCACCCCTCATCACAGGAATAACCAGGACTTTATCTCCTCCTGGAGACATCCTTGGCCCTCATTTCCTTCTTCCTGCCCCTTGCCCTGTGCTATATTCACACACATGCAGTAGCCCCTTCAGAGAGCCTCTCCAGGGGTCCTAGCCAGACAGGAAGGTGGGCCCAGTCCTAGGCAGCAACAAACTGGCTTGTAGGTCCTGCGCCCACACTGCGGGATCTCAGTTCCTTCCTACACTGCCTACCATCCCCAGTACCCTTGGGGCAACCTCTCCTGGAGGAGCTCCACATCCAGCTTGGCTGTACACTCCTGGATCACTTCCTTTGTTATTCGCACAGGCCTGGGGCAGGTTTGGCCCTACAATAGCTGCTCAGAACACCTGCGGGATATGCGTTCATACCCTAGGTCACTTCTAATGAGAAAGCGCTAGAGATCAAAGAGAATTCACAGCATTTTTGCTGGGATGAATGGCAACTTCTGCTACTTGCAGACTAACACCAGCAAATGCTAAGAGTCATAGAAAAAAACACTTCCTCTCTTTCAGTGTAAGAGCCAATGCAAGGTTATGGTAGTGTGCGCCTACGACTCCAGTGTGGGGGAGGCTGAGGCTGAGGTCGGGAGCCTCAACCATACTCGGCTATAGATCGAGGCCCGACCCAAAGACAGGCAACACCAACAGAGAAAACAAGGGACCGAGTAGAGATAAAAGTCAAACTCTTTCCTTATAGCCATAGTGTCCACAAAGCAAATTTTGAGAGATGAGTCCACTTGCTCTGAAGCCCACCTCGTTCTAAGCTCAGCTAGAGTCACACTCAGGGGTTCAGACAACAGGAGCCCAGCCTGTGCCGGGGTGTGAGCAGCAGCCATGCTGCGTGTGGGACTGCTTCAGTCTTAAAACATAATTTCTGTTTCCTGGGAAATGCTTTGTATTTGGAAACACACTGTCAAACCTGGAGTAACTCACTAGATAAAACATAGAAGGCTCAGTGGATTAAAGTTCCCAGGGCCCACAGGTTAGAAGGGAGAAACTGATCCCTGCAAGTTGTTTCTGACCTCCACACACACACGCCATAGCACATGTGCCCCAATAAGTAAATAAATGTAATTTAAAAAATAAAACACATTCTCTCTCTCTCTCTCTCTCTCTCTCTCTCTCTCTCTCTGTGTGTGTGTGTGTGTGTGTGTGTGTGTGTGTTTGTGTGTGTGTGACAGTCTCACCAGATGTATGACCAGGTGAGTACAGGTGAATGTGTGCAAAACCCATGGTCACGCTGGCCCCACGCAGGTGCACAGTTGTGCCTCCGTGGAAGAAGTAAACCAGGAGCTGTGGAGAAAGGCACCTAGGCTCTGAGTAGGTATGAGCAAGAGTGAGTAAATGAGGCTGCCCAGGTGGCTGCTGGGTAGTGACAGGGCAGGTAGAAGCATGTGAACGAAGGTTTTGAGGGCCTGGTCTCATCACAGGAATGTGAGTACAAGCTGGTCCTAGACCAGAAGTCAGAGCCGTCCTGACTCCTGCCACCCACATTGGCAAAACTTGTCTCAACAGCTTCTCTACACTGATGGAAGAGCTGGCGCAGGGAGGGGGGATAGGGGGTATGCCGCTGCAATGCCAGGATGGACAGGAGCCTAGTGGCGTCAACCCAGGACTACTGATCCACTCCAAAGGACCTGTCCTGGCAACAAGTCGACCTGGGCCCTGCTACTGGACGTGGAGCAGCCTGTCACAGCATCCTGTGCAAATCCACATGGCTGGAAACACTGGTAAGGACACAATCACAGTTGATGGAACACCAGCAGCACCTTCTAGACCCTGGGGCCAGGACATATCTGTGTGATGGCCCTGTGTCTTGTGAGACCCCCACCAGGTGATCTTATTATTTCATATTAATGATGCCAGGAAGACTAGGTGGAAACAGGGAGATGGGAGTTTGCTCCCTCGTAAGCCCCCGGCAGAAGTATACGAGGTGGTTACAGGATGGCGCTAAGTGAGGGACAGGTTTGCACCCGGACCATAGGCTGCAAGAGTCACAGTAGACACAGAGCCTTTAATTTATCTTATAGAGGAATGGGTTGCTTGTGGCTGCCAACCCTCATCACAGCAGTCTCCAGGTGGGGGCACCCAAAGTCAACAATAAACTTCTGACCCAGAGCAGGAGGCCAGAACTTGAAACCATGGGATCAGTTGCCCAGAGACCTTAGGAGCAGTTAAACAGCCCCAGCCTGGAGCCACGGTGTTAATGGACAACCAAACTTTGGGTCCTTCATGAAGCTATGCGTGACCAGTGGAGATGGGAAGTGTGGGTGAGCTCGTCTTGGAAGAAGTGGTCTGTGTTAAGTCTGTGCGTGGGGAGCAGCTGCGGAAATAAGATTTCTGTGGCCTCCATCTTACTGCTCTGAAATGGTAATTGCAGCCTGAAAATGCCAGCAAGTCCTGCCTGTGACTTTATGGCGGGGGCTGCAGACAGGCCCTGACAGTGCATGCTATGAGGGCTTGGTATCAAGGACCAACACATCTCAGGACCAACATTAAAGATCAACAGCCCCATGTGGAATGCCTTAGTTGCTTAGAAACGACGAGTGGATTCAGTATCTAACTTCTAGCCTGAAGACTAACATGCTCAGGATCCTTTCTGCTTAAAACTTCTGTGATCCATTATTGAGAAAATCACAACAAACGAACATGCACAGAGATCAGGAGGCTCTCTGGGGCTGGCATGGCTCAGCCTACCCCTGGCTAGGTCTGCTGCTAGCCACCTGAACCATCTTTTGCACAGACTAGAAAGAAAAGCAGAGAGCTGGCCCCCGAGGATCGCAGAGAGCCCGCCCCGTGAGGTACTCACAGCTATTCGCAGGACCGATGCCTTCACGGAGGTCCATTTGTCCTGCCTTCGGTCTATGACCAAGATGAATCCAATGCCAGCATCCTGCAAACTGAAACGGGAGAAACACTTTCAGTCAGCACGTGCTGGTGGCCAACCTGGCTTCCAAGCACCTCGGTGACCCCACCGTCCCATGCCATCTCTGCACTGCAAGCCAGTGTGCATGCCAGAGAGAGGTCTCAGCAGAGGAGCAGGCTTCCGAAGGCCCGAGCAGCCCCACCCTGCACTCCCCAGGACTGTTCTTCTATGTAAAGGAGAACAGATATTTTCAGTATGTTGTTTATTTCTCAGTGTCGATTCACGAGTCAGAAGAAGCCCCTCCTCCTGGAACAGAGTGACATCTCACTGCAAGGCAAGGGCCAAGCCACTTCTTTCTGTGCACGGGCAGCCGATCAAGCCATCCCAAACAAGCTTCAGGACCCATACATCACGTTAGTCCCAGCATCAGAGGTCCTGTGTTCAGCCACATTAAAAAATGGCTCCTGATGACATCACGGTTTTGGGTGAAAATCTCCAAGGCTTGTGAGGGCTCCCTGATGTCTGCAGGGTGTGAGGCACGAGCTTTCGCCCTCCGCAGCAGTGACATCTGTGATAAAGGCAGGGCAGCATCGTGCAGTTGTGTAGCATGCCCCGAGTCGCTCAGCTCAGTCTGGCGGCAGAAGCCTGAGTCATGGGGTGGAAGCGGGGGAAGTAGGAGGCCTGTTTCTGTTGGCTAATTTCACATCCAAGCCAATTGTGCGGTGCCAGCAGCCACTGCTGCCAGCCAATCCTCAGCAGAAAGGAACAAGACAGGCTGCTGGAGGCACTGGCTTGGAGGGCCTGATTTCCGAATCCACGGACGCATCTCAGCAAGCCATTTCTGCACTTAAGGGAAAGTCAGAATTCTACAGTGCGCTATAAATTATGCAGCCGGCAAAACCCTGCATGCTGCAACTCCATTAATAGACCATTCTGAGTCCCCAGGAAGTAATCTGGTGTCTGCAAAGCACACACCAGTGTGTGCGGTCAAGCATCCAGCACACTGGGGATGAAGGACTCTACGTGTTCAATGACATGCAAAATACTCCTGATAAAACGCCCATATGTGAGTGGCTTTCTCCTTTCTGCTGCTGGTAGCTCAACAGAACTGCGGACCTACTCACCTGCCCAGCTGGTTCTGCTGGGCTAGTGCCTGGGGAGGTGGAGACAGAGTAACCCTCCAGTCCTGCTCTGGCCTGGGTGATACAACCCTGAGGTAGCATATGGGGTTTCTGAGCAGCTCTACACAGGCCTTCGCTGAATTTGCTGTAGTGGCTAACGGTTGGAGGGTGAATCCAGCTAGCCTGCCCTGGCTTGTACCATGGGGTTCACCGCGCACCCCAAAACCAGGCAGGGAGGTAGTAGCACTGAAGTAGCCACCTGGAGTACAGACCACTGGCAATGCCGGGGTGATGGGTCCCCGACCAGCCTCCCTCCCTCCACAAGGTAATAGGCTATTTCCCTACGATGCATGAGATTTACACGCAATCACGGAAGCCCTGAGGCCACAGCCAGATGGGCTGATGGGAGCCCACTCCGGCCTCCCTTCTCCACTACCAGGACATGTCTGGGGACTGCTCTGCAACTCTGAGTCAGTCATCTAAGCCTGGACCTTCCAAGAGTGACAGAAAGAGAGTGCAGAACAATAGGTTGTCACCATACAGCCTCAGCCCAAACAGTCTGGCTGCACACTTCCAGTTCCAAACCAATGACCTGAGTGAATCCACACCAAGGGGTGTGCATGAGGTAAGATACTGTTCTGGGATTCCTCTTCTACAAACGCGGGAACGATAGCAGCGGCCACCTGGTGGGCCCCCGTGTGAGTTACACGCAATCCGGTAAAAGTGGAGATCTATGGTGGGGCCACCATCCCCTAGAACACCACAGCCTGGCTCAGTTTCCTCCTTTTCTCCTGAAGCAATTTCTGTTGTGGAGGAATTACAGCCTCTTTCTCTGGTCTCTCCACACCTCTCATGGAAGGAGCTGGGGAGGTGACTAGTGGGTGATTTTGCTTGCCATGAGGTATGAAGGGCTATTCTTGGATTCCAAACACCCACATAAGAAAAACCCAGTTCTTGTAAGTTTAGAACTGGGGAGGCTGAGATGGGATCTCTGGGGCTCACCGGTCAGTCGGGCCAAATCGGTGAGCTCCATGTTTGGGGAGAGACCCTGACACAAAAAGTAAGGTGGAGAGTGATTGAGGAAGACACTGGATGTTGACCTCTGGCCTCCATATACACATACATGTGCATTTGCACACGTACATACACAAACATGTACACATGCATCCAATACACTCACATATATGTACACACACACACACACACACACACACACACACACACACACACAAAGATACTCCTTGCACAACGTGACCTAGAACCGAGGCCCCAGTAAGTTCCGGGAGCCAGAATATTCTCTTCAGGAACAAACTTCCACCAGGCAGCCCAGGGGCGCTGGCCCCACCCCAGCCTAATACAGAAGCTTGAGAGCCTACATCCAGCTTGCCAGCTCCTATGTGCATCTGCCCAAACGCCCAAGGAAACACAAACACTTGCTGTTGGCCACACAGGCACAACATGTTCCCCACCCCTCCATCCATGAAGTTCTGCCCCTACACCCAGTGCCATGGGCATGGCCTTCACTCACTCATACTAAACATCTAGATTTTTCTAAAACCCTGTACTATGAACACTTGAGACCATGTGAATGAAAAAAAATTATTACATATGAAATCCTGTCTTAGCTAGGGTTTCTGCTGCTGTGGTGAAACACCATGACCAAAAGCAAGTCGGGGAGGAAAAGGTTGCTTGGCTGACACTTCCCATATCACCGCCCATCATCAGAGGAAGCCAGGACAGGAACCCAAGCAGGGCCGAACCTGGAGGCAGGAGCTGATGCAGAAGCCATGGAGGGTGCTGCCTACTGACGTGCTCCTTCTCTTCATAGCTATGTGTAAGGTGGCCATTAACAACCACAAGGCACACTCAATAAAAGGCTGTCTTGAAATCTCCCCTGCCAAGGGAATCAATCTAAAGCTCTTCAATTTAGCCTCAGGCAGTTGTTTTGGACAAGGGCAGAGATCAGGCACATTCTTAACCAAAATATCACAAGAATAGTCTCTAGGCCACTTACTAATATTCTTCTCCTCTGAACCCTCCTGATCTAGGCCATCAAAATCTACATTGCACCGCTGTCTTCCACGCTCCTACTAGGATGGTGCATTAAACCTTGGTGTAGGAGGGTCCTTCTGTATTTGGGTTGCTTTTATTGGTTAATAAAGAATCTGCCTTGGCCTTCTGATAGGGCAGGACTTAGATAGACAGGACAAAGAGAAGAGAATGCTGGGAAGGGGACAGAGCCAGAGAGAGCTGCCCGCCATGAAGCCCGCCAGGTCACACACGCTGAATCTTTC